>JANBXA010000735.1:6550000-6705000 GCA_030556225.1 Cricetiscus sungorus | reverse complement strand
CAGTGCTTCTAATGCAGACTCAAGAAATCCCATCAGTATACATAGGTGACTGGGATCAACCCTATGATCCTCCTCCTAGTCACTCTCTGGTTTGCCTCCCATGGTGAGTGGTAAGTTAGGACTGGTCTCTGCTGACTTGCCAGGTTACTGGCAACTCCAAGGTTAGAATGGTTAAGGTTGATGATCAATTTGTTTGGATTCATGGATGCCCTGGAGATTAGTAAAGCATGTTTCTGGAGTAAGTCTGCGAGTGTTTCCAGAGAGAATTAAGAGAAGAAGATATACCCTGAAGATGGTGAATGTGAGTAGCGGGTAGTCCCATCCCAAGTCTTAAAGACTAAAGAAGAGATGTCCAACTCATACAAGCATGCAATCTTCCGCTCCATCTCTCTGTGTCTCTGTTTCTCTCTGTCTTTCTGTCTCTCCCGTCTCTTTCTTTCTGTGTGTCTCTGTCTCTCTATGCATCTCTGTTTCTCTCTGGTCTCTGTGTCTATCTCTTTTTGCTTCTTCACATGACATCTCTGAAACTGTGAGACAAAATGAAGCTTCCCTTCTGAAGTTGCTTTGTTCAGGTATTTTTGACAGCAATGAAATAGTTATGTCCTTACAGGCATGGCCACTCAGTCCTGTGGAGCCCCATTGCTTGAACTGTTAGTCATCACCCCACATAGTGTTTCTTAAACTGAATATGGAGGGCACACACACACACACACACACACACACACACACACACACACACACACACACACATCTGACCATCAATAGTAAAGGGTTTCCGAACACACAATGACAAAAGGTTAGTTAGACTCAAACACATGATAAACCTAAAATGTTTCTGGTGAGTCTCACCCTTGAAGTCCTGTGATGTCACTGAAGCCTTAAATGTATTTATTGTATATGCAGTGTCCTGGCATATAGATAGCTGTGGACCACCATGTGGGTGCTGGGAATTGAACTCAGGACCTCTGGAAGAGCAGCTAGTGCTCTTAACCTCTGAGCCATCTCTTGGTTTTGAACATACACACATGCTCTTGGTTCTGTGCATGCCATCAGGCCACACAGTGCCAACAAAGGCAGATTCCAGACTATCGGACATTATAAACTGCAGTGGGATGTGTGTGTGTGTGTGTGTGTGCGTGCGTGCGTGCATGCGTGCGTGTGTGTGTACATTTTCTGCTCTCATGGAAATGTAATGGTTTAATTTTGACAAAAAAAGGGGGGAATTTAAACATTCCTACTGTTGCTGCTCCTTAGAGTGTATTAAGTGAATCTATCCTTGGATTACATTACATTAGAATGTTTCTATTAAATAATACTCTTGGTGTTGCTGACTTAAGTATCATTAAAAATAAACAAACTAAAATGTTCATTGGATTTTGCTTTGGGGTTAAAACAGAATTTTCAGCAATTTCTGAAGTGGTCTTAAACATGTTTCTGCTATTTTGTACTGCATAGTTATGAGAAATCTGCTCAGTGTTGATGGTCACAAAATCAAAACAGGGATCAACTCTGAAAGGTGCTAGGTGCTAATAGTCTACATCTCGTACTGTCAAGTATTTGTGGAAATATGTGCATATAAGATGATTATCTTTAAATAAATTTATAGTTTTTATCAGCAAACATTTGGTTTATATTCATATTTGTATACCTATACATACAAGATAATACAGAAAGTTCTTATGTGTAAAGGGTCCACGAGTGGGAAATGTTTAAAAAGTCCTATTTCAGAGACCACATTTTGACCAAATCCAGCTGCCATGCTAGCAAATATAGGAGCTGCCCTTTTATCTCACTGCTATGAAGAAATACCCAGCAAAAATAATGAAGAGTTTCTTTTGGCTCTCAATTGGAGGACACTGTTCATTATGGCAGTGAGGTCATGGCAGCAGGAGTCTGCCAGGTGTCACCCTGTGGACATGGTCAGGAAGCAGAAAATAATGAATGCTTCACTCACTTGTCCCTTTTTTTTCAGTCCGTGATCCTGGCCCAGGATCCCAGCCCACGAAAAGATGCCATCCAGAGTCAGTGGGTTAACCTAACCTAAATAACCCAACACAGGCAAGCCTATAGGTTTATTTTCTACATCAGTGGTTCTCAACCTTCCTAATACTGGGACCCTGTAATATGGTTCCTCGTGTGATGAGCCCAAACTATAGAATTATTTTATTGCTACTTCATAACTGTAATTTTGCTACTATTATGAATTGTGTTGTAAATATCTGTGTTTTTCAGTGGTCTTAGGTGACCCTTGTGAAAGAGTCATTTAATTCCCCACAAAGGGGTTGTGACCTGAAGGTTGAGAACCACTGCCCTAAATGATTCTAGAGCCATTCAAACTGACAGTGGAGATTAACAGGTTCTATGAAGTGGTCCGTGTACAAAGAAGCTGACTCCTTCATTGCCAGCTAGGGACTGGATCCTTCAGCCCTGAAGTAGCTTCAGAACCTTGGGCTCATGGTTTCAGGAAGAAATCAAAATATGTCTGATATAACTTTCAATACTTCATACCTTGTCAATAGCCTTTTCAGAAGTCTTCCAGAAATGAACATGGGAATGTGCCTGGACAACACAACACATGCCTAACATGCTTAAGGCCCTGGGTTTAATACTCAGGACCAGGAAAAATGGAGGAGGCATTTTATGGGAACTGAGATATTAGCTCAACATGTGAATGCTTGCTCAGCAGGTTCAAGGCCTTGGAGTCTAACTCCAGCCCTTGGGTGGTATATGCGCTAACAATAGTTACAAAGGAGAGAGTTGTTTTCATTTGTCTAATATTGATTGAAAGCTCAAACTTTGCATATTCTTCACATCTAGACTAATGCAATGAATTCTTTTCAGCTAAAAATCAGTTTCTTGGGTCAAACAATAGTTTCAATAACCTCAACCACACCAGCAAGCTGGTCTTTATATTTTTCATAATTAATTTTTAGTTCCCAGAATACTTCAGTCAACGGTGGCTTTGTATGCCATTCCTGGACCTGGCTTTTTGCATTATAACCAATGGTTTCTGGGATCATTATCCCTCCGGGTAAGAGAACTTCAATTAAACTGCAATGTGTATTATGAAGCTTATGAAATTGTTGGTCTCCATAGTGCTTTTTCAAATCTTTAGTGTCAGTCGTCCCTCCCTCTTCCCAAGTTCCTGCTCACTTAGCAAGTATGCTCTGGCCTCTCCTTTCATGAGAAGTCTTTTGTAGGCTTCAACCACTTTAAGTGAAGACCAAGCATGGCATTGGACAGAGTGAACACCATCTTCATGGAAGACAGTACTGAGCACTTTGTCCTATTAAAAAGGCAGAAGACGATGGGCTGCATCTACTACGAGCATAAAGAACATAGGTGCTGTGTTGCTACTTCACACCCAGCCCTATTTTGTGTCATGGAACACTTGTCTTTTGTGTTCCCATTTTCTATTTTGCCAATTTGTTTTTTGTTTGTTTGTGGTTTTCATCTTTGTTGTTGTTGGTTGATTATTTTGTATTGTTTTGTTTTGCATTGTTTTGTATTGTTTTGTTTTGCATTTAGGCCGGCTTTGGTTGTATTAGATTGCACATTATACCCTATACTTCAAGGACAGAATTGTTCATTTTATACTTTTCTATATTCTTTCTTATAATACATTGTTTGTTTGTTTGTTTGTTTGAAACAGAGTTTCTCTGTGTAACAGTCCTGGCTGTCCTGGAACTTGCTTTGTAGAGCAGGCTGACCTCGAACTCACACAGATCCACCTGCCTCTGCCTCCCAAGTGCTGGGATTAAAGACATATGCCACCAGAGCCTAGCATATATTCTTATTATATAAATATAAATCTCGAATGATACACAAGTATTTAATGCACATAAAAGTCACTTCTGTCCCCTATGATTAATAGTTTTGATTGTATATCTTTCAAAGTTTTTATGTTTGTGTTTCCTTTGTATAAGTAAGAATACACACGAATTTTGAAATATAGACATTTTGTATAAACAAGATCACTTAATAGTATTCTGTAATTTAAAAAATATCTCAACAATATAAAGACATCTATTTCACAGCAGTAGCTTACATTTACTGAGCTACTCAGGTGCAAAATCATCTTCCCTAATTCTCAAAACAGTACCATGTGAGGACAACTGTGAATACCTCTGCTTAATATAGTGGTGGGGTCTTAGAGAAGTTTAGTGCCTTGTCTGGTGCCATATAGCAATTAAGAGTTGAGCCAGAATTCAGCTTCCAGCAGTTGTACATTAGAGGCCAAACTCAGCCACCATCCATCTCATTATCTATAACTGTGTCTCTTCAGAGCAGTTCCCAAATCCCTGATTTACCTGTGCTGCACTCCGTGGGCACTTTTTCTGCCCAGGCATACCCTGCTTTTCACTCACCAACCACCTCCCCATGCTGGTCACAGATTTGCTCTGCTGTGGCCTCTGAGAAGCAAGAGTCCTTTTTCTCAAGGTATATTTTGCCCTCTTAAATTGTCTGAAGGTAGAGTTAAGGTCTCTGTACAATTTTGTAGTCCCATTCATGATATTTGCTGGGCCTCATATCTTATAAATAAATCCATCTGAAGGGCAATTGGCCCTTCTTTTGCTTTCCTACTCTGCCTTGGTCTGCTTAGGCCTGACTCGGCTCATTCATGGTCTCCTGCCGAATGTTCCTAGCAACGCTTTGGGCTTGTTTCCCTGAGAAATTTTAAATTTTCTCCTGAGAAAGAAGAAAATCTGCTTGCTCTGTGGCCTGGAATTAGAAGGAGGACAGGAGGAGATCTAAGAGCATGAAGAGGTAAAACAAGAAGACTTGGTTTACAGACACGGAAGCCAGCATAATGAGTCCGTAAATCCATGCTGTGTCATGACCCAGGCCACTCCCCACTCTCGGATAGGGCCCAGGAAAGAGCATGTTTTCTGAGAATAGATAGGAGATGAGACTTTTGCTTTGTTCTTGGCACATGGTTGTATGCATTTTTCCTTTTCTAAGACGCAAAAGGCCATCATGATTTGGGAAGTTGGTGGCTTCCCAACTGGCTTGGTGGCAGCGAACTCTAGGACTTTTACCAAACAGATGAGTGTCTGATGATCTCTGCTCCTGGAACTTACCACGCAATCCTCATAAAGCAACATCAATCACACAGTGTGAGCAGGTAACTGTGCAGCGTTGTCATGGTAACCATGCAGTGTTGTCCAAGAAGCTGTTAAGGGAACTAAGCAGGCAGAGTTGACATTGGAGGAGAGAATAGACTTGATACTGAAGGAGAGCTGCAATAGGTCAGTAGTAGCTCTCCAAAATAATGGCAAGAGAAGGATTCTGCAGCCATTTAGGGAACTAAAGGGAAACCACTCTAAGTTTGACTTGTAATGTCTAAAATATCATGTTGCAGAGTGTGTATCATAAGGACTAGTTGAGGATTTAAGACTGAGTTCAGCTCTATTCCTTCTTAGCTGGAATTAGAGCCTTGTGTAATTGGCTTAGTTTTGTATCCCTAGGTTTTCTATATTTGCCTGTTGCTTTTTTTCTTTTTTTGAATGATAAGTTTTTATTAAGGTAGCTAATCAATAAAAATTGATAAGTGATGGGGGCTAGAGAGATGGCTCCGTAGTTAAGAGCAGTGTCTGCTCTTCCAGAGGACCCAGGTTCAATTCTCAGCACACAAATGGCAGCTCACAACTGTCTGTAATTCCAGTTCCAGGGAACCTGACACCCATGGCAGAACACCAATGCACATAAAATAAAAATAAATAAATTTTAAAAAGAAAGAAAGATCTGGGTATGAGAAAGAAAAACAATTTTAAAAATGAGTGAAAATGTTATCAATAGAGAAATATCAATTGGGCTAATAATAAAGCAGCTATGTATGATTTTATAATTAAATAGAATATTGAATTTAAAGTTAATTTCTCCTCTGCCTTTTATTTTCATACTGAGTAGGTTTATGGTTCTGTGTGACTGTGTCATAAGCTATAGTGTATGTCTGCTTTGTTATTAACCAATGTTTGAATTAGGTTCTAGACTTGACTAGTAGTTCATCAGATTCAATGGAATTAGAGTTACAGACACTTGTGAGCTGTTGAGTGGGTTCTGGTTATCAAACTCAGGCCCTCTGGAAGAGCAACATGTATTCTGAACTGCTGAGTTATCTCTCCAAAATTATATCTGTAATTTTAGCATAGGAGTCACAAAAGCCAGATAAAGTAGTGTAATTCCAGTGTTGGGGGTGGGTGGGGTAGAGACAGTTGGATCCCTGGCCAGTCAGCCTAGTGTAATTGATGAACTCCAAGTCCAGAGAAAGGCCCTGTCTCAAAATCTAAGGTAGAGACAATTGAAGAAAACATATGACATTGACCTCAGACCTCTTCTTGTACATCATACATACAGACAGACAGACAGACAGACAGACACACACACACACACACACACACACACACACACACACACACACACACACTTGGGTGTGGTGATATCTTGTTTATACTCTAACAAATAAAGCTTGTCTGAAGATCAGAAGGCAAAGCTAGCAACTGGCTAACTACAGAGCTCTGGAGGTCTGTATAGACAGACAGGAAGTGATATGGCTGGGCAGAGAAAAAAACTATAAGATGGGAGGAGACAGGATCTCAGTCTCTTTTCAGTCTGAGGATATCATAGAGGTAGGAACTCTAGTGGCTGGCTGCTCTGCTTTTCTGATCTTTCAGCTTTCACCTCCTAATATCTGACTCCGGGTTTTTATTATCAAGACCAATTAGAACTTGTGTTACACACTTACTCTCACATGTACACATGCACACCTGAGTACATACATATACTATACACAAACTCTTTATTTGCAATAGTATATGTAGTAATATAATACAATTATACTACTAGAAGCTAAAATAGGATACTCTTTTTGGTTGTTTTTGTTGTATCTTTTGGGCAAATTATTTAATGGTTCTGGGGTTCAGTTTTGTCTTTAATTAGATAAACATATTTATTTTAGAAGATTTACCTAGTATCTTATTCAAATAATCCAATCCTTTTGAAAGTATCAGAGGGACTATTTAAGGAATTAATAATATCAGTTATTCTTTTCCTGCAAATAGCTTATGATTTCCGTTTGTCTAGGAACAGATGAAAACAGATTTCAAAATGACATGAAATTGACTACCCCTGTGACCTGCTTGAGGACTGCATTTCCTATGCCTATCCAGCAATCTCCTTTTTCTAGATAGAGACCTCAGAGTAGAAACAACTTTGTCTACCTGTATGGCATCCCTGCCTAGCCCACTTTTCAAGGTAGCAACCCTTGAAAGACCCTTGCCACTTGAAGATGAGTCCTGAGAACTCAGATGAGCACCTGTGAGAATCTTCTAACTCTACAAAACATCTGCTTTTAGACATAGAAATGTCACACATGTCTGGTTGGTCTGGGACCACTTCTGATACAAAGCATCAACACTGAATTGTCCCAGGACTGAGCAGTAAGGACCATTCATCTGGCCTATAATCTGACTAGTTGGAATAAAAGGAAACAAAGATCCAAACACCCACTGAACAAAAGGGAGATGAAATACCCAAACCAAGAAACACTAATAACTGCCTAACTCCAGATGTCCAGGTCTCATTGCAAAAACACAAACAAATAATGAAGACAATTTGTTTCCTCCAAAACTTTGTACTCCCACAGTAATGTTTCCTGAGAAAAGCAATTTAGATGTTGTATAAGACAAAGATTTCAAACTAGCAATAATAAATATTATCAAGGAACGCAAAGAAGATAAGAATAAATTCTGAAATGAAGACTGGAAACACAAGGAATTGAATGAAATAATGAAAATAATTCATGATATAAACATAGAACTTAATTGAGATAAAATTTCCAAAGTAAAGCCAAGTAGAAATAAAACAAAATAAAAGAAAGATTCAGGAGGTCAATAAAAAAAAAAAAAAAAAAGAGGGGGCAAAGTTTCAACAATAGATTGAATAATGGAAGAGAAACTATCAGGACTTTTAAAATTATAATTATTATTATTTTATTGGTGTTTTGTCTGCATGTATGTCTGTTGTCAGATCCTGGAGTTACAGAAAGTGGTGAGCTGTCATGTGTGTGATGGGAATTGATTCTGGGTTCTCTGGAAGAGCCGCCAGTGCTCTTAACTGCTGAACCATCTCTTCAGCCACAGTGTTATCAGGTTTTAAAAACAAAGTAGAGAAATTGAATCACTCGGGGAAAAGAAAAGTTAAATCTGAAAAAAAATAAAAATAAAAAAGTTATGAACAGAGTGTACAGGAACTCTGGGACACAATAAAAACAAAACAAAACAAAACAAAACAAAACCCTAAATCTGTGAATTGTAGGTAGAGAAAAGGAAAAGAGACCCAAGTAAAAAGCACAGAAAATACTTTCAACAATAATAGGGTGGGAGGAAATCTTCTCTAATCTAAGGACAGAAATGTGTATCAAGGTGCATGAGGCATGTAGAACAACAAATAGAGGATCAGGAAAGAATCTCATGTCATCATCCAAAAGCCTAAACACTACATAGAACAAAGAAAGGATACTGAAAGCTTCAAGAAAGAGTAAATCATGTATAAAATTCCATCAGAATAACACTGAGTTTTGAAAAGAGACTAGAAAGCCCTTCAAGGGCTTGCACTGATGTTACACCATTATGAAAGACCACAGATTTCTACACACAAAACTAACAGTCATAAAAGATGGACTGGAGAGATGGCTCGGCCATTAAAGGCTAGGCTCACAACCAAAAATAAAAGAAGGACAAAGGAAATCTTTCCATGATAAAAACAGATTTAAAGAATTTATGACCACTAAGCCAGGCTTACAGAGGATACTGAAAGAAATATTTCAGTGTGAAGAAGTTAAAAGTTTCCAGCACCTACAGGGTAGCTCTGTAACTCCAGCTTCTGCTGCCTTCTTCTGCATTTCAAGGACATTTCAAGGTAGGTACCTCTCTCTCTCTCTCTCTCTCTCTCTCTCTCTCTCTCTCTCTCTCTCTCTCTCTCTCTCACACACACACACACACACACACACACACACACACACACACACACACAGGAGATCTTATTGAAGTATCCGCCTCTCAGATGACTTCAGCTTGTTTCAAACTTACATAAAACTATCTCCCACATCAGCTGCCTTCTTTAATTGCTCCCTGCCTTTGTTTTTTATCTAGAGTGTCTCTCTAAAATCAGAGTTCACCAGTCCCACTAGACTGGCTAGCCAGTGAGCTCCAGGAATCCACCTGTCTCTACCCTACCCTTCCCTGGCTAGGAGTGTTCAGATACTCATAAAATAAAAGCAAGCAAATAAATATTTTAAGAAAGAATTTGCACAGTAAATTAAGTATAAAATAGATTAAAAACAGCAAAATAACAGGAACTAATACACATTATTCAATAATAATTATCAATATTAACAGTATTGCTGGGTGGTACTGATACATGCTTTTAATCCCAGGAGGCAAAGGCAGGTGAATCTCTTGTGAGTTCAAGACAAGCCTGGTCAACAATTGAGTTTCAAGACAGGCTTCAAAGCAACACAGAAAAAATCCTGTCTCAAAACACAAAAACAAAAAATAATATCATTTCCTCCCAGTAAAGAGACACAGACTATCCAATTGACTGAAAAACGGGTTCAATCTTTTTTGCTGCCTCCGAGAAACACATCTTACCATCAAAGATTGACACCAGCTCAGGGGAAGGCATAGTATGAAGCTAAGAAACAAGTAAATGTAGCTACTCCAATATCCAGAAAAATATACTTCAAACAACTAGTCAAAGACATAAGAAGGGTCACTGTATACTCATTAAAGACAAATCCACCTACAGGATGTTACAATCCTAAACATATATGCTCCAAACATAGGTGTACCTAGTTTCATAAAAGAAATACTATTAAATCTAAAACCACAGATTAAACACAACATATTGTTAGTGGGCAACCTCACTACTTTATTCTCACCAATGAAAAGGTCATCTGGAAAAAACTAAGCAGAGAAACTCTGGAGTTAAATTAAATCATAAATCAAATAGATCTAACAGATATCTACAGAAAATTCCACCCAGGCACAAAAGAATACAAGATATTCTCAGCAGCTCATGGAACTTTCTCCAAAATCAACCACATATTAGGATATAAATCAAGCCTTAATAAATATAGGAAAATTGAAATCACATCCTGCATTCTGTCTGAACACAATGGAATAAAGCTGGATATCAACAACAATAGAAACAACAAAGAGTACACAAACTCATGGAAACTAAGCAACATACTACCAACTGTTACAAGGGTAATGAAAGAAATCAAGAAGGAGGTTAAAAATTTCTATAACAATGAAATATACAAATATGTCTATTATATGATATATTTTTCATATATAAATATATTCCCACATATAAATGTAAATAAATTTCATCAAGTAACTGGCTTAGATAATAAGCTTTTAGACACTGCATTAAAAAAACTGAAGATATTAAAAGATGAAAAGACTCATGAATTTGTAGACTATTGTGAAAATGACCATTCTACCAAAAACAAGCTATAGATTCAATATAATTCTTATCAAAATTCCAATGCATATCTTCACAGAAATTGAAAACTAATCTTAAACTTCAAATGGAAACACAAAATAACAAGATAGCCAAAACAATCCTTAACAAATAATTTTTGGAGAGATCACCACATCAGATATCAAGCTGTACTTCAGAGATGTAGTAGTAAAAACAAGAAGATACTGGCTTAAAAACAAACTTGTTATCAATGGAATAAAATTGAGGACCCACATAGAAGACCATACTCCTAAAGCCACCTGGTTTTTGACAATGAAACTAACAGTATTCAATGGAGAAAAGACATTATCTTCAGCAAATGGTGCTGGTCAAACTGAATAGCTCTGTGTAGATGAACAAAACCAGAATGAGCTCTCATTCTGCACAAAACTCAACTCCAAATGAATCAAAGACCTTGTGGTGGTTTGAATAGTCATGGCCCATAGACTCATATGTTTGAATGCTTGGCCCATAAGGAGTGGCCCATTAGGAGGTGTGGCCTTGTTGGAGTAGGTGTGGCCTTCTTAGAAGAAGTATATCACTGTGGAGGTGGGCTTTGAGGTCTCACATACTAAAGCTAGGCCTAATGTCATAATCTCCTTTTGCTGCCTTCAGATCAAGATGTAGAGCTCAGAGCCACCTCTCTAGCATCTACACACTGCTGCAATGTTCCCACTGTGACCATAATGGACTAAACCTCTAAAACTGTAAGCCAGCCCCAATGAAATGTTTTCCTTTATAAGAGGTCATGGTGTCTCCTTATAGCAACAGAAACCCTAAGACGACAGAACTCAACATAATACCTGGTACCCTGATTCTGATAGAGAAGAATGTAGAGAATATCTTCAACCATGGGCACAGGAAAGGACTTTTAGAATGGGACCCAGGTACACAGGCATTAAGGCCAACAATTAATAAATGGGACCTTATGAAAGTGAGAAAGCTTCTGTTCAAGCAAGCACACCATCATGTGAGTGAAGAGACAGCCTACAGAATGAGAAACAATCCCAGCATAGAGAGGAAAGATGGGCATGGAGTCCCAACCTAGCCAAGGAGCTGCTGGGAGCCCTACCAGTATGGTCTTTGGTAGGTTGACCACACACCCAAGACATACAGAGAAAGCACAAATTTGAATTGATGGGTTTTTCAAAAATTCAGGGTGACAAGTTAGAGGGGTGGGGGATAGAGTGTGGATCTTGGAGGAACTGGGAAAGAAGGGTAAATATAATCAAAATATAGTGTATGAAATTCTCAATTAATTAGTATTTACAAAAATGAAAAATTATACTAAATGACTATAGCACCATGTCTTGTGGCTTCTTACATGTCTGTCAGTAAGATGCTCTAGAGCAGTGATTCTCAACCTTCCTAATGCTGTGACCCATAATACATTTCCTCCTGTTATGATGACCCCAGCCATAAAATTATTTCCATTGCTACTACATAACTGTGATTTTGCTACTACTGTGAATCACAATGTAATTACCTGATATTTCTTAGGTAACCCCTGGGAAAGGGTCATTTGACACCCACAAAAGGGTTTTGACCCATAGATTGAGAACCACTGCTCTAGGATCATTCCTAACTAACTACCCAAGAATAGGCCAGCATATAAAATGTGGGAAGCTCAATTCATTTTAATTTTTAGTTTCAGATATGAAATCAGTGGAACATATCTGTAATAATTTTAAGGTGTCTTAAATTTAAGCCTTATTTCTGGGGCTTTAATGTGTCCTCCAAAAGTTAATGTATTGGAAACTCAGTCCCAAATTCATCTGTTAATAATATTTGAAGATGAGGTGTTTGGGAAGTCATTAGGATCAATAATGATGACATTAACTGTTTCATAGGAAGAGAAAGGGTTGTCAAGATGGTTATGTGGATACAGGGACCTGTGGTGAAGCCCGATGAGTGATCTGGATTTAAGCCATGGGACCCAGGTCCTAGAAGGGGAGAACCAACACCTTCCAGTTGTCTATGACCTCCACACACTCACTGGGGCACATCCTTCCCTAAATCAACAATTGTAATGAAAAGAAATTAAAGTAAAGGGAGACCAGATCTGGCACTGCCTCATCATCAGAGCTAGTACACTTGCTCTGCCTCCTCAGGAGATACCCACCTTGGTGAAGGTAGGGTAGGTATAATGAAGCAAGCAGGCCCTCAGTAGACACTGACACGATGCCAGCACAGTGTGAGCTTACAAGGCTCCAGGATGCCGAGCCACTATAAACTGACATTCTTAGACATCACCTGGATCCAGGTCTTTTTAGAACAACTCACAATGGACTAACCCTGAGTAGTTGAGATTTGCGGCATTACTGAGTTGGAGAAGTGATTAAAACTATGACTCTTATTGGAGTATTAATAGTAGTCTATCAATTATGGGGGCCATTCTCTAGCATCATAATGATATTGAAATTCTTATGTTTGTAAGAACACCCAAATACTTTCAAGCATATTGTCTCTTTTGCTCTTCTCCCCAGCTCCTGGGCAGGCAGGGTTGGCATTTTTGTACCACTGGCAGTGGGAGGAACTATGAATTCAGAATGAATAAGCAACTTAGTCCAAGTCACCTTGCACAATAAGTAATGGGTATGACCCACAAGCTTTGTTCCAAAGTCCATGTTTACTTTCTGACCTGTGGTGCTCCCTTCCTTGTAGGTGTAGTGTATATTCTTTCATTAGAACATTCTGTCAGGATCTGATTTTAGTTTTTATTAAATAAAGATCAGCATTCACATCCAAAGACAACTGGAATGTTCTTTGTTATAAAAATTCCCTCCATGTTGCATTTTTCATCCCTATTTATCTATAAGATAATAAAAGCAAATAATTCAAAAATCAGGGGGAGAGATCAGAAAAACAAATCTTGCTGCTATTTTTGTGCTATAAGCACAGTGAGCAAATGAGGTAATTGGTAGCAAATGTTCCGTGGTCTGCACTATTTCCCCATGCTAACCATAAAGCAAAGGGTGCATCACTTCAGAAGTCTTAAGACTCACAACTAACATTTCCCCACGTTCTTACTGCAGTTTAAATTTTCTGTAGAACTCCAAATGGTTACTTAGAAGTCAACTGAGTCCATTGCCTCCTTGTGCTGTGTGTCTCTGGATTATCACTACTACATGATTCACCCATCTTTGAATTTCTTTCGACTTAGAAAAAGAAGAACAAGAAGAAGAAAAGAAAAAAAAAAAGATGTTTATGGAAAATACTGTGTTTGGAGATCTTAAATGGAAAGAGCTTTGAAGGATCAGGCAGACATCCAAGCTGACCACAGGCCAAAGCCTCTATGAAAGCTGAAGGTCTCCAGCCCACTGGTACAGGGCACTATGGGAGGAAGGGATGATGGGTGGAGACATGAGGGTTCTGGAATACCTGCTCTTGGGACAGAAGGTGGGAGGCAGGGGGATTAGCGAGAGACAGCAGCCTTGTGCTTCTGCACAAGGGCTACAGGCTCAGCACCTACAGTACATGAAGGTTAGCAAGGAAGGAAAGAAATTCAATGTGTGGATTAAGACCATTGCTCATTCAAAACAAAACAAAAATAACAAGCAGAGAGAAATGGTTCCTTTTGAGTGGCTGGTTAGTGATATGATTCCACTTGTAAACAATAGATTTCCAGACCAGAGCAATCTAAGTGAACACAAGGGAAAGGAAATAGAAGTGACTGTTAAGAGCTCCAGATAGGGCTGGACTCAGGTCTTTAAAGGACCTCTGCATCCCTCACTTCCTACTCCTAGAAAATTGGCATCTCTTCCCTTCTCTGATCTTCAGATTTACAGATTCTGTCTTCCAGAGCCCAGGAGATGAGAGCATCTTTCAGTAGCTTCAACAGAAGCCCCATGCAAGAGATTTGTCCATGGGGGCTTGAGGTCCCCTGCCCCACACCTAGGGTAGAGTCAGCTCCATGCAGTTCAGATAGATCAAGGTATTACAGAACAAGGTAGAGAATTGATATCCTAAAGAAAGGGATGCAGACCAAGCAAACCATAACTCTGGACTTTGACTTTTATCTGCTCTTTGTTAGATTGCTATGTTTAGAATGACTTATAACAATCCTACATCATATATTATAATTTATCACAATCCTGTGATAAGCTTTTAAGGTTTTATTTTGAAGAGTATTTTGAAGCAGGAAAGGGCCTACCACCTGCAGGGTCCTATGCTTTAATGCCTATAGCTGCCTTCTAAGTAGATGGCTGACAGCTCACAATATCAACAGTGCCTACTCTGGTCACATTTGGTGTTGCTGTAGACAACTACTCTAAAAATAAAAATAGCACATTCAGATCCTATTGATGCTCACCTGTGCAGATGAGGAATCAGATAGCATTTTGCTATGCTCCCAGCCCCTCACATACTTCCTATGAGAAATGTGTGGGTCCTATTAATTTGTGAAACAAAGAAAGCAGAATACCCTGTGTATCTGCATGGTCAATTAGTTGCTGTCAAGCCAAAGGAGCCAATGAAAAATTCACTTCGCTCTCTGTGCTCCTGAAGTTCCCAATTTGAACGTATCTTCTGACACTGATTTCAATGTGCCCGAAATTATTAGGTAGTCAAATAATGTCTTTCCTCTTCAAGGGGTCATTGTAACTGGCACCTGGGACCTGTAAATTACTCCTTCCTAGGGAACATATAGCAGGTGTGCAATAGCTGTAGGAACAGAATTGAGATTGATCCAGGTCCCCATGTAATGCTTCCATGGAAGATAGACACCTCTGTATGATTTCAGGCCAAGGGCAAGGCTCTTCCCTCTCTGTTCCTGAAACTGACCTTGCTAGATACGGTAGAACCAACATTCTTTGCCATCCACAAATAATACATTCTTAAAATAGATCCATCATAGCCATCTCCATGGCACAAAGCAATATGTTTATTTTAGCTGCATCATGGGAATCCTGCCTCTAGGTACTGACAGCCCATGGAGTGTTTGCATTGCCTGGGTTAAAGCTATACATCAGAAGTGTCTCTAAAGAGACACTGAGCCCAGCTCCTTCTAACAAGACAAGGTCATATCAAGGATATGTCCTGTTTCCTGAAGCCACTGTCTTTTGGAACTGGGACTAGAGAGCCTTCAAAGGGAAGATTGACATGCAGTTTGTAAGGACTGGTTTCAATTTGTGAGATGGCTTGAGATATTGGGAAGAAATGTCAAAAAGCAGGATGAGCCTTCCTGACCTCTTCTTCCAGAAACACTTCAGGGAACTTCTTTTTGGAGGTGGCTCAAAAATTCAGGCTCAAGGAGCAGTATGAGTGTGATTTGCTGGTTTGAGAAGCTGCTTCCTTACAAAACAAGATATTTGAGAAAGAATATATTAAATGTCCACCTCTGTTAAAGAAGGGGATTGTGGTGTTGGAGCACACTTGTCTTCAACCCCAGTTCTGGAGAATGTGACTCCTGGATCCTTTGGGCTCCCTGGCCAGCCAGCCTAGATAGTGAAAGACTGTATGAAAACATAAATGGCACCAGAGGAATGACATCTAAGGCTGACCTCTATACACACACACACACACACACACACACACACACACACACACACACACAGAGAGAGAGCCATACGTGTAGACATACAAACACACACCACACACACACACTGACAGCTTCTGACTGCAGCCTTCCTTGCCTAACTTTCTCTAATCACAGACTGCTTTTTGTCTTGATATTTCACAACCCTTCTTCTGTTCCTAAACTATTCCAGTTGTGTTCTCATCATGGGAGTCTTTGTCCTCACCCCCCCTCCACCCAACACACACACACACACACAAGATACCTTTCTCTTGTTTCATCCTATCAAGGTGGGGTCAGCTAATAGTTTTCTTCCTCCAGGATGTCATTCTGGATCACTCTACCTGACATCATTCTCCCATAGCTCCTCTCTCCTCATTGTCCTTTCTAGGGTCTTTGTTATGCTTACAACTCTCTATAGTTGTTTTTCTTTACAGGGATAATATTATTGGACTTTAGCAGAATGTAGCTTTGCAAAGAAAGGGTTCTCATGCATAGCCTTTATGCCTATGTTAAGTTACATCCTGTGCTAATCCTTCCCAGGGCTCAGATAGGGTACCCTCCCCTGCCCATGGCTCATGAGAAATGGCTGCTGTTTCATAAACAGACAAAGTTAGAGCCTGACTATATCTGGAGTTTTGAAGCCTCTTTCGTGTGGCAGCACCGTACATGTTGTGATTGTTCAAAGCTGTTCCTGCTGAGCCTGAAGTTTATTTGCTTGGTATTTGGTGGCATTTATGGGAATTCCTTTTGGAGTTTTACCAGCTATAGAATAATGTTGTCTCTGTGTGTCAAGCTAAATCAGAGCTTTTTAGAATTCAGAAGACTGCTCAGATGCATTAGGCACATTCTGTTCTTCAATTTTTGTTTCTCAAATACTACTTCTACCAGGCCTTACTATGATCCCTATCTGAAATAGAAAAAGGTGAAGGGACAGAAGCTTCACAGATTATTATGTCACTCTCCCACCAACACTGTCAGTGCTCCTGCACAATGACTTGAAGGCACCATGGCAAGCACCTGCTGTGACCATTATCACTGAGGTCATGCTCTCAGTGTTGTGCAGGAAAGACCATAGAGTGTAGGGCGCTGCCCTGCCGCCATCTTGTTGTTTACTAGTTTGCTGCCGCCATTTGGCGATTCCATTTCTGCTTTGCTCAGCACTGTTTTACGTGCCTTGCTCAGTGCTGTTTCATGTGCCCTCCCAAGTGGCGAGAGAGTGGCGAGACCCAGCCTTGGCCTATCATGTTTCAAACCGTTTGCTCAGGAGAGGCCTGGACCAATCAGACATGGATACATCATGGCTTTTGTCTACATTGTATATAAGCAGTGCGTGCCTGGGGTCTGGGTCCTTCTGCTTCAACTCAAAGAAGTGTGCTCCAATAAAGCGTGTGCTGAGAAGAATCCTGTTGTGGTCGTCTTTTCTGCTGGCAGACAGGGTGCACCACAATAGAGTTTGTTCCTTTCCCCAGGAGAGGCTGCCCATTTACTATGGCTGCTAAGCAATAGTGGGTAAATAACCAGCTACTTGCTCCATGACATCTGTGAAGCACATTTATCAACAAAGTCCCAAGTAGTGGGTGTCCAAAGATTTAAATCAGCTCCTTTAAGCAACTTGAGTTGGTTTCTATTTCAGGCCTAGCTTCCCGTCTCCCCTGCTAATACTTCTTATACATTCACATTCTAAACAAAACTGCTTATGTTAAATCCTTATCTCAAGATTTGCTTTTGGTGCTGCTAATCTAAGACAGCATTCTACAGCTAAACATGCAAGTAAACTTATATGTGCAACAGCCAACCCCACCTCCCCCTGAAGCCCTCCCTTCTATGACCTTTGGCTTCTCTAATGGGCTAATATGCATTGTGAAATTCCAAGGCAGGGTTTGTGGCAGCATTTCCTTTAACTGTGGAATTTGAAGGGATATTACCCTCTCTAAAGGAAGTTATGTGTAATTCATGTACCTTAGAACACACACTTTAGCAGTCTCTTATCTCAGCCAATGAAATTCACAAGTATGCATCTGGAATTAGGAACTCAGCAGACTGAGGCAAGAGGGTCATGAGTTCAAGGCTAATAATGAGACATTATCAAGACAACAACAATAATAGTAATAATGACCACTTACCCCATTCCTGCCACATTCTTTATTTGTACTACCACACATTCTTTATTTGGTGGTAGTCCCCTGAGCTTGGAGTTTCATATTGTTGCAATTGAAAGGCAAGCACATCCCTTCCACAGAAGTCTGCATATTCACTTGGCAAAAGTGACTTTGGGTAGACTTGGGCAAACTAAAGCGGCTAGTCCAAAAGTCACAAGATGGAAGAATCTTCCAGAGTACCCCTTTTTCCAAGCAAATCTCATACTGCAGCTGAGCAGCTACTCTGTGCCTTGTTCATTGTCACTTTGAACACCACAGGGTTGGAAATGAGCTGATCGGAGCTGGCATATTGATGTTAAGAGGTTAGGATGGTATAGCACTCCCAAGTCAGCCCTTCACAGCACAGAATGTGAGACTGATAGATGCAGGGCCTGGTGGAGCCTCAGCCGAGGACAAGAAGGCAAATGTGGAACTGAGCTGTGGAAATAACCCATCTCCATTCTGATTATGGAGTTTGCTTTGTCAAAAGAGCACATGTCAGGAGCACTAGTCTTGAAGCAGGAACATTTAAGGGGCAATGTGAAGAGTGAGGAGGAGTGACTGTTGGTAGGGAGCCTCAATCCCAAGGGTAGGAAGAAGCAAGACTTTAGGGGACCAGTTCCCAATGTCTGGAGATGACAATGACACAGTGGTGAAGATGAGTATGGACCAGATCAAGTTCCTTTACCGACCTCAGCTTGCCACTTTATCCTGCTCTGTGAAAGGCCTGTAAGGAGGCCTTTGTTTGTAAGGAGCTTTGTAAGGAGGATTTTAAACTAACATTTGTAAAGGACGTAATGACTATCCTGCTATGAAGCAAGTTCTCAGTAAATGCTGTCACATTGATTTACATATTGCTCACATGTCAGGGAGAACCAAGACTCAAAGTTGGATCTTTCCTATCAGCAGTACTGATGTATGTTCTGGGTTGACTCTATTCACTGTCTTTCATAAGATTCTGTGAATTAGTAAGTGGCCCCTGTATAAAATGATTTTGAAAATATGTAGAAATTAAACATGCAAGAAAAGTGGTTATATGTTTTAGTAAGAAAATACATTCTTTAGATTGTTAATTATCATTGTTATGATTTTATTTTTTGAAATAGGTAGAATAGAGTCTTTTTAAAAGAAATATGGTACAATGTTGTTGCTATATAACAGAACTAACTCTGGGTGACTAGTGTCATATTTATAACTCTTCCTCTCAGAAAGTGAAAAACCTGCTAAAGTCCTAGGTGTTCCTCTTGGCCCAATACTTAGGAGTTACTCATTTCCCTGGTTCTGGAAAGGAAAGCCATGTGTAGGACTCACCTCCTACCAGGAATTGACTTAAAAGACTATGAATCAAGCTTGAGAAAGAGTCTGGCCAGTGTTGACACTTCTATTTAAAGAGGAAAGGGTACTTCCTGCTTTTAAGGGAACTCAATATGAAGTATAGGAGTGGCTCACTTCCGGTCCTGGCAAGCATCTCACTGCTCAGAGCTACTGTGGATCCATTGGCTAGCAGCAGCTGCATGTGTGTACGAGCACACAAGTGCACTCACATGCAGGTGCACTCATGCTTGTGTACATGCACACACACGCACGCATGCATGTGGACACACACACACACAAACACACACACACACACACAGCTTCATGTCTTGACTTTGAAAAACGTAAGGCATTTTCTTGCACATGTTAGATCCAGAATTCGGCTTGGATAACACCTTGAAATTACTAGAGTAATCATTTTGACCCAGAGAGAAAGCATATGCACTGAGGTCCTTTATTCCTCCTTTGTAAGGTGGTAGCCACAAACATACCACCAGGCTATGGGGTCAAGCCCACCAAAAGTATGCTCAGGCTTCACGAAGATCAAAATAGTTACACAAGGCCTTCAGGGTCCGAACATTCCTCTTCAAGCATCCACCTCCCTACCCCGTGTGTGGGGTGTGTGTTCATGTTTGTGTCTGAATGTGCAGATAATGCCACAGAAGACAGAAGAAGATCAGAGGATAACACCTTATTGAGAAAATGTCACTGCCATTGCCTAGGCTAGCCTAGCTGGTCCACAGGCTTCAGGGGGTATTCTCCCATTTTGGGTTCCCATCTTACCTGAGTGTTCCGGGATTGCAGATATATGTTGCTATGTCTTGCTTTATATGGATTCTGGGGATCTGAATTCAGATCCTTATCTTTGCATGCAAGTGTTGTACCCACTAAGCAGTATCTTGAGCCCCATTCATCTGTCTCTTTAGAGTTTTGTTTTCTTTTTAGTTCAGATACACCATCAGATCACAGTGTGTCTCCGACTGACAAATCCCATGAGCTGGAAAGTATTTGGTGAAGAAACTGCTGTGGTATTGAGTCACATGCCACATGGGGAACTTTTATGTGGATTGTGATGTTCCTGCCAGAAAGGAAAAGACAGAAAGGAGGAAAGGAAGGAAGGAAGGAGGGAGGGAGGGAAGGAAGGAAGGAAGGGGGGAAGGAAGGGAGGAAGGGGGGAAGGAGGGAGGAAGGGGGGAAGGAAGGAAGGAAGGGAGGGAGGGAGGGAGGGAGGGAGGGAGGGAGGGAGGAAGGAAGGAAGGAAGGAAGGAAGGAAGGAAGGAAGGAAGGAAGGAACTGTCTTTTGTCAGATTCACTCCCTTTCTCCTGAGAAAACATGTAGCTTAGGTTGCCCAGACTTTGCCTCCTAACAGGCACTTTTGTAACAACCTAACACATCTCAGGGGATAATCATTTGTTACATGTCTACTATGTTTCATATATTGCAAAGACACTCTCAGAGAGGAGAGAGAAATTAGCCACCTCTCCAGCACACAGACTCTTGGCAAACATTTCTGAGGTAAATCAGGATTTATTTGAAGCTTAAGTCAGAGGATGTGGGCTCCAGATGGCACTTGTGTGAGTATAAACTTTTGAGTAAAACATGACTGACCTCAGAGTGCAAGGAGCACGTTTTTGTAAATTATTAGACCATCTGTCACTTGAGGACATTTGAATAATGCCTTCCATAGGAAATTGAAAGAAATTATATGCCTGTTTTTGAAGGTCGCATTTCTGAAAGGATATGCTCACAAGGCATTTCATTGATTTCAGAGGGCCGACCCTCAGGGTATCTAAAAGGTGTGCTGAAATTCTCAGAACCTCATGATTCCCTTCAACAGCCATGATCAATCACTGCATTCAAACAATAAATAAATAGATGAATAGTTCCATGTGTTGGTGTAGAAGGATATTTACAATGGTCGGCTTAGCGCCTGGAACTCTGATGTTTCCAGACTTGCTGATGCTCTGTCTGGAAGGATCTGAGGCCATCTTGAGAGAGATAAAAGATATATTCTGTGAACTTTAAAATTAGCAGTCATGCCTCTTATGGCCTGGACTTACATTCCAAAGCATCATCTTCCTGGTGTTCATCCTGTGATAGCTCCTTCTTCATTTCCTTCCCAGGCGATTCTTCTTGACTGTGCAAGAGTCTCTTTGGCAAACCTCATTTGCCCAGGCAGGTGTCACTTGACTCTCTAGATGGCAGTCCCACGGTGCTCATGTAAGCATGTAGCTGTCACTCTGCTGGGCTGTGAATACTATTAAGGGTTAGTTAGTGTTCATCATGTCTGTATCTCACTGACACACAGGACAGAGTCTGGAGCAGCCATGATGGGACAGACTGGAAAATGGAGATTTGTCTAAGACACTAATGCTGTTCTCATTAGTGTGTGATACACACACACACACACACACACACACACACACACACACACACACACACACCTTAATGATTATCTGAAAATGTTTTGAAGTAAAATTCAACCATCACCTGGCATAGTTCTCATATATTTATATTGGGAAGTGGTGTAGTAATATTCATGTAAGTGTACTATGATATTATAACTTTTATAAGTATATTATATTTATTTTATGAATCTTTTAAGATTTTTATCTATTCATTATTATGAGTGGCAGCATATATATTGCTAAGCATGAATATGGAGGTCACAGGACACTTTTCAAATACATTTTATCCTTTCAGGACCCAAACTAAGGTTCTCAGGCTCCAAGGCTCTTTTACCCCCTGAGTTATTTTACCAGGCTCTTATGTGACTTTTTCATGAACAGCTAAGCTAGTGGTTCAAAGTGTAGTTCTATGGGTTAGAACAGTTGGGTTGTGTCCTGTGACCTTATACAAATAACTTGTGCTGTCTCTGGATTTCAACACCATCACTGCAAACTGGGGACATGTTTGTCACAGTAAATTATTATTTTGGTATAAGTGAACTGCCTGCCTTAGCACATGGGAAAGAACCAGTGCTCAATAAATATTAGCTATTTTCATTATCAAGCAATAATCTGTGGTGGCACTTGGGGGGGGTCAAATAGGTTTCAATAAAAGTACATCACTTTATTCAACTCAACAAACCTCATTGGTGTTTGTTGTGTGGTGTAGTATACTGTGTGCAGGATGCTGAACTTCAAAGGATGGATGATCTCATTGAAGTCTCAAAATATATCACTGAAAGCCCAAACAGAAGCAAATAATTAAAATATGGTATCTATGGACTATTTATAGTCATTAACAAGGTACTGTGACAGACATGTCAAACAAGTATTTTGTTAATTATGGTTGAGACTGCTGCTTTGGAGTGCTGTTGAGAAGAGATCTGCTATAATTAATAATTTTTGCTAGATATAAAAGTCCAGAAACTCAAGGGTTCTAGTATCATGCACAGATCTATTGAGAAACAAATAGTAAGAAAGACAATGGAAAATAATAGACATTTACACTTTATGGTAGTTCATATTCTTGGGGTGAATAAAGAATGATAGATAAAGTAAGGCCTGATAAAGTTAATTTGATCAGTGAGTCATCATGGATTGGACAGGTCCAAACTAGAAGTGGCTTAGAAGTTCCTAGAAGAGAGTGTAAACTGAGTATTTTGAAGGACAAGCACAGAAGTAAAACATAGAAAATCTTTGGTTATTGTAATCGTATTGCATTGTAACAGTTATTGTAATTATTGTATTGTAACAGTTGTTGTAATTGGTCTATCTCATTGGAAAGTCCCTAGTTATATAATTGTGAGTTTGTTTGTTGCTTCTGACTCATTGAGCCTAAGTTCTGTTTTTCTTATAAGCATTTATAAGGAATAGACCAAGTTAAGTTATACTTATTCTTGTGTAAGTAATCAAGGTTTTGTCCAAGAGTGTAGCTCCATGGTAGAGCTTATGCTTAGCATGTTCAAAGCCTTAGGTTCAATCCAACAAAAACAACAATAGAGCCAAAACATAATTCATCAAGTTAGAGCCTAGCATGCTTGGTCTACTCAGAGTCTTCGGGCCTTGTTTACTTTTGAATTTTCTTTAACAAAGATCATATCAAAAGTGATCCTGGGTCTGTTTCACTGCTTTTTTGTTTGTTTGAACCAGCTAACTAGAACTAGGTAGGACCTGTTACGTTGTCCTTACTCATCTTGGATTCATGGGGATCAAGAAAAGTGTCCAGCCCCTCCTGCCTTTCGAATAATAGGAGATATAGGAGTGTGTCATCATGCTCATCTGCAGGTTTGAATTGTCACTTGTTGCCTTTTTTTTTTTTTTTTTTTTGTGCAAGTTACTAAGTATTTCTGAACCTCATTGGTCACCAAGGTAACACAGATGCTTATTCTGTGGATTACATGCAAATACTTGTCAATGGACTTGGCTCTCAAAAGGTGCTTAATAGATGATATTAATCATTGCTAGAATGATCAAGGACTTCCTAAACCACTTTGGAATTATGATGTTGCCACTTTATTTTCTGCTCACTCAAATCAAAGACTCAACTCCATTAGATATTAAACTGATAAGAACAGATAATACACTTGATTTTAGCAAAAATGCCAAGAAGCAATTCAACCCTATTTGAGATTCAGGGAAATGGCTCAATTTTTATCTCATCAAAACCGCAGCTCCCCTTTTTTGTCATTGTCCTCAGTTACCTCCTAGAAATCGAGACATTATTGCTGGAGACACCACACATGTTGGATGGAGGACTTATAGTCACAAAAGGAGCCATATCAGCTGCCAAGGGAGAAATGTCTTACCCAGCTGTGATACTAACAAAGCCTTATGACCAGAATGACAAGATATACCAAAAGGAGAATAAGTGGCACTTATATCATAGGGTAGCAACAGTCATCTAATTGGATGTAAGGACTGCTCAACAGGATGAAATTCATGCCTAGTGCTGTAAATCTAGCCACTCCCGTTGGCTGGTGAGGCTATGAACCGTAAAGGAGAACCACTACTGCCACTTCTTAAAGCACTATAAATCCATTCTAAATACTCATACCCAGAGATTAATGTAGCATCAAAGAAATGCAGCATGCAGAAACCTTTACAACCAGTCAAAATCCAGAAAAGAACTGACCATGGGGGACCCAACCCCATTTGATATATTGACAACAGAATTTCTGCACTTAAATCTCATAGAACATCTCAGAAGAGCAGGCAGATGGATTGATTATAGGAGTGAGGAGACCAGAGCATGTAGAAGACAGGGAATCTGCACCCAGGAAATCTCAGCAATGTGGTTGTCTAAACAAGACCTGAACAATGATGACACCAATTGAAAAGCAAACACGGATGGGGGAAATATCACAAAAGCCTACCTTTAGAAGAGCTACAGGCAATTAACGGGTACTAGGAGTAGGAGAAATTCTCCTCCCGGAAAGAGCCCCAATTATCCAATCCCAAGTGGTCAGCCCTAACCGCATATATATGAGCAACATTTAAATGAGCTGATCAGGCTTTATGTCTGAATATGTGTGTGAATGTATACACATGTGGGTGATGATAATAATTAAAAAATATGAAGCTATGGATTTGAGGAGGAATCGGGGGCGGGCACTGCCTTGTTCCTAACAAGCTTTCTGCTGCGTGACCATTCCTCTTAAATGTAATAGGCAAGAGAACCAACTCATGTGTTTGTGTTTGACATACTATTAGAAGTATGTTAGAAGTAATCTGTTAGAAGTAATTTATTTTCTGTGTCATGCAGATAGCCTTGTGTTACATAGCTGTACAAATGGCTCCCAACTTAGCATGGTCTGACTAACTCCTTTCAGTTTTATGATTGCGTCAAAGCTATGCTCACTCAGTAGAAGCCTCACTCTGAGTTTTTCATTTGGATCACTTCCAGGACTGTAGCTCTTTTCTGTGATTTTGGGCAATGACAGTGAGTCATAGCTCCCAGGCAGTCACATGACATAATTGAGATTTTGGATATTGTGGGGTTTTTGTCTCCCATAACTTCTGAAAGATGTCCATCTGCATGTACACGAGCTATTTAGTACTTATAAAGTGGGTTTTGTGTTAGGTGATATTGGAAAATTGAAGTAGATAGAACACAGCTCTTTTAAGGTACACTAGTCTAATCAATGATGCTCGGTAACTCAGAAGTATCAAAAGCATTTTCACCATATAGAATGTTCAGAAGCTTCTGATGAGCTTACTGAAGGGTGTAATCCCACTATAAGTCATGAGTATCTATCTGTCACATATAGACCCTGGGCCCACACTACATTCTTGATTCTAGCAAGGCTTGAGTTGGTTAATTCTTGGACACTTGAACATAATTCTTTAACATACTTTGATTGCCTTCTAAAAGTAATAGATGATGGCTGAGGAGACAGGTCAGTCTGTTAAGTACTTGCCACTCAAGACTGAAGACCTGAGTTTAATTCCCACCAGGTGTGGTGATACATGGTGCTTGCAAACATGATACTAAGGAAGTAGGAACAAGCAGATCCTTAGAGATACCTGACAAAGAGCCTGTCTTGCTTAGCAAGTTCTAAGCCAAAGAGAGACCCTATCTCAACAAGCCAGGCGGTGACTCCTGAGGAACACCTAAGATTGTCTGTTTCCTGCCCTCCACACGTATATGCATACACATATTCACCTGTGAACCCCCCCACATACATATATATATATGTATATATGTGTGTGTATGTGTATATATATATATACATATATATATATATATATATATCACAAATTATAGACCATGGAGTCAGGGTTACATTAAATTCAAAGACTCAAAACTTAGTGCTCCTGATTCTAAATCCCATGCCCCATGCTATATACTCCAAAAGATGCATGCGTAGTTTTAATTTTATAAAATCAAAAATTCTTAAACTTTGTTTTAAGTTCTCAGCAATGTGCTTGTCTAGTTCTTGCTACATTTGTTCAGTTTATTCAGATTTTCATATCTGAAGTTTGATTGACCCAGAGCACACCTAGGACGACTTACAAATTCTGAATCTGTTAGTGTCTAGCAAAATGGTGCTGACACATAGTCACCTTTTAAGTCATGGCTATAAAAATGAATGATCATCTGATTGAAATCACTCAGTGTGGCACATCCGACTATGCAAATATCCACTTTATCAGTACCAGTAACTCTTACAGTTAGATGTTTTTAATCATTAAATTATTTCACAACCATTTTGGGAATTTAGTTCATCTTAATCAGGACATTATCAGCTCTTAAGTCATGACTAGCACCGTAATAATCTAGATGTGTATATCATTTCCCTTATGGTGAAGTAGACAATAGGAACTTAATTAGGAAATTAGTTTATCCACTGCCAATAGACTTATTTTTTCTCTGTAATACCCCTTCACTTAATTTCAAAGCTTTTGTCTGCCATAAAAGGAAACATGGGGCCAGTGTGTAATCCTCAGAGATTCTACACAAAGCAATCTTCAACTGCCTTGTCAAGTTATAAAACCAAAAACTCAGCTGAAAGTAGATCTGTCACAAGTTCCAGCTATACCATTCTTGAGAATATACCCCAAACCAAAGGACTTACATATTGATACGAGGTATCTGTTCATTCCTGTTCATTGTTGCTCTATTAATAATAAACAGACATTGGAAACAGACTAGATTTCCATTAAATGATGACTGGATAATGAAAATGTGGTACATTTACACAATAGAGTATTATTTAACTGTTAATAAAAATGAAACTACAACATTAAAGAAAAACAATAAGTTTAAAAAAACATTTTAGGGTTTGTTCTTTTAAATTACTGTTATTACTCTGTCTATATGTGTGTCTGTGTGTGTATGGTATGTGTATGTTAGCAGAAATGTGCCATGAAACGTGTGTAAATTATGGGCCAACTTTCAGGAGTTAATTCTCTCCCTCTACTATGTGGGTTGGGGACAGAACTTGGCTACAGGGTTTCATGGCAAATACTTTTACTGGCTGAGCAACTTCATTGGTCCTTAATGTTTGTTCTTTTCAGGACTCAACAATATATGTGTTTGTATAGATCTCTCTGCATCTATCTAGTTCTTCCACATAATTAGAAAACATATAGACAATGTACACTATCTAACTAAACACATACGTGACCAAGTCTATAACATAAATTAAAAGCCATTTTAAACTCTCTCTCTCTCTCTCTCTCTCTCTCTCTCTCTCTCTCTCTCTCTCTCTCTCTCTCTCTCTCTCTCTCTCTCTCTCTCACACACACACACACACACACACACATACACACACACATACACACACACACACATGCATGTGTCTGCATATAAATATGCTTATATGTGAACACACATTATGTGTATACACTATGTGCACACACATACATGCACACACACATACACATGCCCTGTGCACACACACAATCAGTTATTTTTCTTACGTCATGTTTTTGCTTCAGGACAAACATTAGAATCCCTCTATGCCCATTGTTAATATGAAAAGTGGTTCTTTTCAATTCAAAGACTATGAATATAATGGGTATTTGGCATGGTTTGGGAATCAATCCTATCTGAAGTTTCTATCTATACCATTTGCAGATAACCAGGTGTCACAGAGATTATAGCACAATGCTCTGAAAAACTCCTCTGTGGAATCTGGCCCCAGCAAAGATGGAGTAAGCACACTCCATCTGGTTTCTCCCACTCAATGAAACTGAAAACCCCAAAGACAGACAACATGCAGAGGAAGCAGCAGACTATGCATGATCTAGACATGGACTTTCCTGGGCCTACTAATCTGGGTCCAGTAGCTACATGAGTCCTGAACTGGTATACGATACACAGAGGGAGCCAGCCCAACAGAAGCTGTCTGTAGTCTGAGCTACAAGAAGGAAGGAGCTCTAGAGATGGAGAAAATAATGGGATGTGTTATGAGTTCTTTTCCTTCCTTTCCCATTATGGTCTAGAATCCCAGACAGGGGCAAGCACAGTAGAGTCATGTAGAAGGAGGAGAATCTGTTGGCTGAGCAAAGCAAGTGGGCTCTGGAGAGACAAAACTGGGAACGTTCTTTTTATTCCTCTGTTTTCTGGTTGCCCTGGCAGCAGCTCTAGCTGTGAGAAGAGGGAAGACTGATGTCTTTGTTTTCTAGTAAAAGGACCAGGACATTGTAGTGTCCTCCATCAGTCAAAGACTATCCAGTATGATAACGTGTTTTATGCAGTCCATTGTATCTAAAATATTTCAATCACAAAATATTAGTTAATGTATTAATTTGCACACATATAGTATATTTAATTTCATGAATGTGTTACATACATATATATATGTGCACACATATGCATGCACACATATATGTGTCTATGTGTGTACTAAGGCCTCTGATACTCTAGTTTTATGTGACTTTTAAGTACACAGAATGTGGCAAGTCAAAATTGAGATGTGCTCTCAGGATAAAAGTGATATTAGATTTAAAAATGTAATTTGAAATACATTCTTCCAAGTCAGTGCCACTGACTACCTTTGCCTTTAGTCAGAGCACCAGAAGTACAATGAGTTCTAATCACATTGCAATATTGTGCTGCCACACAAGTCAGCATTTCACCATAAGATCTTTGGGGAGACATTGATGCAGGCTAGGGCCTGGGGGACAGTGCCACTGAGTGACAGGGATCCTTGAGAACAGAGTACAGTTGGAATACTAGTCATGGGGGTGGGGCTGCTTTCCCATTGAGCAGGTAGGAGCTGACATGGGAAATCCTAGAACAGTGGTTCTCAACCTGTGGGTTAAGACACCCACAGGGGTCTCGTATCAGGTATCCTGAATATCATATATCTACACTCATAAAGTAGCAAAATTACAGTATGAAATGGCAAGGAAAATAATTTTATGGTTGGGGGTCACCACAACATGACAAACTCTAGTAAAGGGTCACAGCATTAGGAAGGTTGAGAACCACTGCCCTAGAGGGAGGAAAGATGTAGATTCCTAAAACTTCTGGTGCAAGGCTGCCAATGTCTGCTACTTCCAGGAGACAGGCTGAGAGGTCCCAGTGAGGCTGACACTGCTGTCAAGAGATCTTGCTCTTTAAAACCAGGAGCGGCTCACAGATAGTGTCTGCAGAGCTAGTAGGTGAACCCTCACAGCTAAGGAGTGTCTATTCATTAGCATAACACAGAACCTGGTAGATAAAAATCTAGTCTAGAGGTTGTCAGGCTCCAATTTACTGACTTCCCCCCCCCCCAAGAAACAGTTGGAGGAAAAGCAGTTTTAGGTTTCCCCACCCCCAATTATGCTGTAATGAGTGTTAAAAATAATAAACCTGGCTTGTATTTATTTAACAGCTTATAACGTTTCTGAGACTACACTGGGGGGGGGGGCTCTCTCGTTCACACTTCTGGGAAACACTAGTCTGTAGATATTAATAATTTCCTTTTCCAGTAGGGGAATCAAAGAGCAATATTAGTAATCAGTCAGCTACACAGCTGTAGGGTCAGAATAGGGTAGGCCAGTTCCTAACAACCAGCCCCAGTGGGCTGGTTTCTCAGCTATTGCAGTCTTTGGTATCATCAGCAACCCCACACAACCTAGCAGAAACAGGATGCTTGCTGTTTCCAGCCTGCCAGAATTAAGTACCTGTGTTGCCACTGAGATCTGTGCACATGTCACATCCCAGGGTGTACTTTGATTTTCATGCTACTTTAGGAAGGTGAGCAAGGAAACCTGCTCCTGCTGGCCTTTGGGTGAATAGTCTTGTTCTATGACTATGGAAATTTCTTTTGCCTAGGGCAGAGGCCAGATTTTGCTAAATCACAATTCAAATGCCTGGAGACTCCACCCTGAGGAACAGAATGAGTGGTATGCCCACACACTCTCAGTTTCTGCTCAGCCTCCATGGCTTTGAGAGCCTGAAACTGGTCTATTCACCTCATAAGGTTTGTGGACTACAAGGTACAAAACCACCACTCACCGAACATTGATTGTTTTCAATAGATGCTAATTTTCATTTCCATTTGCCTCTACCCCCAAGGCAAAGTAATTATCAAAATCTATCTGTCTCTTAAATCAAGCCCCTAGGAAGTAAAACAATAAATGAAATTCAGAAGCTGAGTAGGAAGGAGGCATCACCACTAAGTGTGTCTGAAGAGGAAGAACCTGCAATCATTAGGAGCCAAGGAAACCAAAGTGTGTGAATGGCCTCCAAGCGTGGGTGCTCTCAAGGCTTCCTGAAGGACTCGAATGAGAACTATTGAACCCTGTGTTTTCCAGACTGTAAATCATGACCGTCGGGTCAGGAAATCATTTTTATATTTTTAATCGCAAAGATTAATCAAATAGACTATACATTACTGTTTCACAGCATAAAGTTTATTTCTCAATGAAGCTATAATCTAAGAGTTGAAAATACATTTTTTTTCCCATGATTCCTGAGAGGTTGCTGCTTCTTCATCTAAATTCACCACACCCTGTTGACAATGATCTTTTCTAATGCTGGTAACTCGGGAGCTAGAGTAAAATTCTTTCATCCCAAAAGGCACCTTTCACCTTTCTCCTGTCTATCCCAACAGTGAGCAAATCATGTTAATGAAGACAAGAGCTAACACATGAGTCCCCTCAATTCTTGGAAATGTATGCAAATGATCCCATAGTTGCCCCTACAAGGCAAAGTGGCCCCTCTCTGCACCCATACGGGTCAGGCTTGATGTAATTACTGATAGTCACTTTCTAGGAAGTTGGTTAGGATGAAATTTGAACCCTCTTCTGCTTTTGCACATGTAGTGTGTGTGTGTGTGTGTGTGTGTGTGTGAGATGTGTGATACATGTGTGGTGTGTGCATGTGTGCATATGGTTTGTATGGTGTGTGGTATACATGTATGTGTAAGTGTTTATGCATGTATGTGTATTTGCACATGGAGGCTTACAACAGCTGTTTTCCTTGATTATTTTCACTTTGTTTATTGAATCTTGATGAACCCAAACTTACTGACTCCAGCTAGACTAATTCCCAGATTGCCCCAGAAGGCCCCTGCCTCTGCTGGGATAACAGGTGGCCACTACCTCCCTTCTGCTCTTGATGCTAGTGAAAAATGCCCGGTGCTATCAAAATTGTCTTAAGAGTAGCAGCATGGATACTCAGATGTTATTAGCATTACCCAGATTATGCAGCCTGCTTTCTGTCTTTGGATCTCTGTCAACTCCTATTTTAGAAGAATGGAGTTTTGTATTTTCTGGTTTCAGATCAAGTGTCACTCTCTTGTCTAGGCTCTGCATCAGATCCTCAGCAGGGTGTGGTCACGTTCACAGTTTAACACACTGGAACATCCCAGCACACTTCTTGCCAGACAGCCTGTACTGGTTTTACATGTTCTCTCAACAGTCTAGTCTATTCTGGTCATTTTCATATGCAAGCTACATCAACCGCCTGTTCCTGTGTTTAAATGGCTTCCCTTTGCTGGTACATAAAGACGGTCTTTGTTAAGGCAGCTTTGTGTCATCATGGTCTAACCACCTTCTCCCTCTTGGCCTCCTTTTTTCCAAATGTAATTATATATTTATTTTGTCATTTTTGGCATTTCAGCAAAAATTACTAATGAGTATCATAAAAAATTTTGGTTTTTTTTTTTTTTTACACTTTAAAATTAAACTCTTTGGTTGGGACAGAAATGAATTTCATTATATTAATATTCTTTCTCATCTTTATTAGCTCTTTAATAATGTCATACAATGTATTTTGATCTTATTTCATACCCCTTCCCCAGCCCCTCCCAGATCCATTTCTCTTCCCTACCCTGCAAATTTTGTGTCCACTCTGTTGTTTTTTAGACCCATTAAGTTCAGTTTGTGCCATCTATATATTCTTAGACATGTGGCCTTCTCCTGGGGTGCAAGCTCTTACCAGGGTCTATGCTGTCTATCAAGGCTGACTGTCCTCTCTCTGCAGTTGTCAGTTCTCAGCTAGGGGGTCAGACTTATCGGTTTTATACTCTTTGCTTAGGACTTCGTTCACTTCCTGTGATGTTCCTAGGTCCTTCCCAGGATCTTGACATGGGCTGTGCTTTCTCCTGTCATCATCAGCTTTATTGACTCTACTAGGAGAAGGCTCTGTCTTTTTAGGCAGGTGACTTACTGTGCTGTCTCAGAGCACCCTGGGGCTTTGCTTCATAGTATTGTTCTTTATTGATGTCTGTCTCACTCCCTGAACTATGATGAACTCTGGTAGAGTGAGCATAGTATGTGTGTGCTTTTTTTCCTAGAGTCTAGAACTGTGCTCAGTTCACAGAGTATAGAAGCAGACATTTCACATCCAACCTTTTTGACCTCTTTAGAAGCAGGTGTGTGAAAAGCCCCAGTGCTCATGTGTGTCCCAAGTCTCAGATCAGTGGGGAATACCCAAAGGCAAATCTCCAAGGGATTAAAGAGCCAGATCGAGCAGCAGGAAGAACCTTTTGAGTATCAGTGTTGGTGTCTCAAAGCCCTGGTATTTATGGTTTCTCCTTTATTTGGTTTGGACACAGGCATCCCTCTATCCCCTTTGGAGCCTGTCATTTCCTTGTTTAGGGGCTTAATTAAGTCTGCTCCTAACCTGCTACAAACAGGCAGGGAGAGAGAGGGGTGTCTGCTTTATGGCACTGGGGGAAGTGCTAGCTGTGCACAGTGTAGTGAAGCTGAAGGATTTACTGTGTGTATAACTCTATGGCAGATCATGTGCTGTTAGCCTAATCCCAAATTTCAAGCTGTTCCCTGAGCTTTGTGTTTCCAAAGGGATGTAAGGATAAGTAGTAGCAAAAACAGAAATCAGACTTTACCATAAACACAGAAAAAAAATGCCTTCTTCAGGCCCCTTATTCCAGCAATGGATGGACCATGCTGTGGGAATACTAGCAATTAACAGTAGTAACAATAATTGTCTGGAGTGACAGCCTTGAGGGCGCTTCTATTTTAGAGTGTCAAGTGCTTTTCCTATAGTGTTTTATTTAACATCTACAACCATCCTAGGAGAGTCTCCACTCTACCAGGGAGGAAGCAGCAGCAGAGAGAAGCCAGGCTCTTTCCTGGAGACCACACATGAAGCAACAGGTGGTAAAAGGATTTGGAGCCATGCAGATGATCTTTCTGTCTCATCCCCCTTGACCACCATTTTATCTGCCCCCTTTGGTCTTTCATCATTCTTCCATAAATCTTTTATTTTCAGGAATTTATTGTATTATGGTCACTGGGGAGTCAAAGGATGACTGCTTACAAGTGGCTCTTTCCCTGGTAAAGCTGACCACCCTGGGGAGATGTAGACTCACTAATTCCCTTCCTGACATCTTTTATCTTCCCTCCCCCTTTCTTCCTTTTTAATTAATTAATTTAATTAATTAATTTTTGTTTAAGCAGAATATTACTCATAGTCCAAGCTGGCCTAGAATTTATTATGTATCCCAAGATGGCCTTGAACTGAAGGCCACTTTCTTTTCTCAGCCTCCCAGGTGCTGGGATTACAGGCTTGAGCCCCCATGTCTGGGTTCTTACTAACCCTGACTGAGCACATCTGTGAATCAGGCTTGAGATACCTTCTTAAGCCTCAGAACTATTATGTCCAAGTTTATGCTCTTACCTGACACTTTCTATTAAGAGAAAATGAAAGCCTATGATGAAATAACTTACCCACAGATTCAGGGAGGCACTAAGAGTTAGTCAATTTGGGTAATTTTCTTAGGTCAGATGAAAGGGAGCCTCAGGTTTACCTGAAATCAGTCACATGTCCATACGAGCACTAAACTACAGCAATATGGAGAATTTGAAAACCAAGGGACCTTCAGTGTACTTTAAGAGCACTGGGTTGCCAGGCATTGTTGGTGAACGCGTTTAATTCCAGCCCTTGGGAGTCAGAGGCAGATGGATCTCAGTGAGTTCAAGACCAGCCCGGTCTACAAAGTGAGTTCCAGGACAGCCAGGACTGTTACACAGAGAAATACTATCTAGAAAACAACAACAACAAAAACAAAACAAAACAAAAACAAAAGCAAACAAACAAATAAAAGAGCACTGGGTAGGATGCTATTAACTTTATCCAGAGAGACCCAAGAAGGCTTTTTTGAAGAATTCTAGTGCTGAGAAAATGTAAAAGTACACAGTCTTTGTGCTAACTCCATCCTTTGCATTACATTAGCTCTATACCAATCTGGTAGGGACCAAGTACCATCCCCCAGCTTTCCCACTTGACAGTCTATCTTCTTAGAGTGCTAAGGATCAAGTCCAAGGCCTTGCACAGACTTGAAATGTAGTCTACCACTGACTGAACCATCCCTAGCCCTTCCGCTGGAGGTTCTGATTCAATAGCTGAGGACCAGATTCCAGACACATCTGCATTTGTAACAAGCTCTCAATGTTTGACATCACTGAGCCTCAAGTGAATAGATATACTGTAGTTTATTTTTTTCAACATCAAAGGTCTCCAAGCTAATGTTTCCCAATGAATATGCCTTAAAACCATTCATTCTGAAATAGGATAAACTATGTTGTTCTTTGGGAAGCTAAACAGTAGAGAATCTAGATTTTCAAAGTTGTCTTGTCTCTATCACAATGATTCAACTTAAAGCCACAGGCAGTGTGTAAATGGGTGGGCTGGTTGTGTTGTAATAACATTTTGTTTGCAAAGTAGGTGGTAAACCAGATTTGGCCTGTAGATTGTAGTTTGCTAACCCCAAACTATGAAAACCCATGTTACAAAAATAAGATTATGAAAACTGCAAACCATATGTCTTCATGAATATTGATGGTATATATTAGTGTTGTAAAGGTTCTGAGAAGGCCCAAGAAGTTTAAAAAAAAAAAAAGAAAGAAAAAGGTTTAATTTTAAACAACCTTAATTTCTCAAATTTATTTAACCACACAACTCTATTATGGAATATTGACATTCTTTATAATGGTAATTACATTCTTTACATTCCAGAGAGCATACTTTAGGAACTATCATTTATGTCTTATAAGTAGGCAGCTTTCAAGAACTGTTTGTAAATGGTACTTCAACTTAGCCAACTAGAGGTAGTGTCCATGTCTTAGACAATGAGCCCAGATTAAAATGAAAACATTCTCAGCACAAATTCCTTTGTCTAGGTTTTTGTCCTTAGAGGTAATACTGGTTTTGTTTTGGTGATTTCTAGTTTTTATTTTGTTTGCTTGTTTGTTTATATGATTCTTGTTCTTTTTCTGGAGAACTTCTCAAATCCCTGGTCTCTCACAATCATTCTGCCTCCATCTACCAAGTATCTTGTACTACAGGTACATCTGTATCTGACTAAGAATAGATTTTAAGGTAAGTGATGAAAAGAAGAATGCTGAAATATTTTAGAAGGGATAAAGGAGATGTTATGAAAAGGAAGAGGTAGGATGAGCAATAATAAACTTATTAAGTGTTTTCCAATTGTCTTCTGCCATGCAAGAGCTTTGATCTAGATTTGTAATTCTCAATGGCAATACGTTTACTAAGTGAGGTGTGGTGGAGTCATTTATAATTGCTGTCACAGGAAGAGGCATGTAGCTGGGCACCTACAGGACAGGACAGTGCCAGATGTCCATATAGTGCCAGGGACAAGAAGGTTGTCCAATTTCTGCTATGCTGTGAAATTGCAGGGTGAGGAATATTTGTATTTTTTAGAAATTAAAAACAAAACAAAAAGACTGGGACAATAAGAAATTTAATCTTGTTGCTTCAAGGCTCCCCATAGTGTGTAACAGTGTGAACATACTCCTAGTAATAGGAGTATAGTTACTCATGGCAAAGGCAAACAACCTCAGTGGTCACTCAGAGCCTGTGACTGCACAAGTTCCTGCCATGGTCTTTCTGTTACTTTTCCCTCCTGCTCCTTCTTTCCTTTGTACTTCATCATCTTTTCTCTACTGCTGATGCATTGGGTAACTGTTCTAGAATGTTGTCCAGCCCGCAGAATGTGTCTACAATGACCACTAAAATATTTCTTATTAAAGCCTTGCATTCCATCTGATGACAGCCTGGCCACTTACAATGAATTACTTTTGCGACATTAGGCCAGTGATTTTAATCTCCAGGTCTTGGTTTCACCATCTGGAATGGGAACAATACTTAATTCAGTCAGTTCCACTCAGACATAAGCCATAGGCTCAAGACTGTGCCTGGAGAGTTGGGGGGATCCCAGGAATGCAAAACCTCCCAGGGAGAATATGTTGAGGTGATGGGATCTTGTGGGAGGAGGAGGCAAATTCCTCAGTTTTTTATAAGGTAGCCCAGATCCAGTTTCCCCAGCAGCTAGAAGAATGAAGCAAAGTGTGGAAGTGGGCCTAAGGGGTCTGGACAACATCACCAAAGGACAGTCATTATCTCTGATGCATAGTCGGGGGATACGATGAGCCAGAAGTAAAGGAGTAGCAGTGCATTAGAAAGTGAAAAGGTCCCAGGTCTCCTCCAGGAGGACAGTGACGATGACCATGACCAAGGTGCCTTGAAGGCATCGTCAGGATCTCAGCTCTTAGCACAACTAAGTATTCTCCTGTCTGTTAATTAGGAAATATGAAGCCCTTGCAACTCATTTTTTATCATGGCTAAGTTGAGTGATCCATTTGAGACAGTCCATGAATAAGGAGGCTGTTTCTGGAAACACGATGCCCTGTGGATTCTCAGGAAACACTGAAAACAGTGCTCAAAAAAGAAAAGCAACAGAATAGCAGGAGTCTTTCAAATGGCACTTCCTAGCTGTAGCGTCTGGGCGTATGCCTGGGAGTCGTGAAGCTCCCAGCCACAAGAGGTTAGGCGGCCCTGGCTGCCTTTCATCTTCCCTCCTTTTGGTGACATCAGCTCCTTTGTTCTCTTTCCATCTATACCACTCTGGCAGTTCAATTATTTCACACAGAGAGGAGAGATGCTCCTGGAATTGGAAATGACAAAAGAGAAGCTACAATCACGATGAAACTTTCTTTTCAGGATCTCAGAGCCTCGTGAAAATGAGCAACTGTTGAACATGATGCGCTTGCTGCTCTCAAATACCAGGAATTAGAGTGAAGAAGAAGAAAAAAAATGAAAGACACAACTTTTACTCACTTATTGCGTCTCTCTGACATTGACACAGGAGCAAGAATTAGCATACCATGACTGTGGGTCAAAGACTGAAGATATCTAGTAGGCTGCTAAGCAGGGAACTTGGGGCACATCCCGGGGGATACACACAGTGATTGCCCAACTCATGAATGGCTGGACAACATGAGTTTTTTTAGTTATGTCCTATATGATGGATGTTTGTGGCAAGTCCTAATTTATTTATGCCAGAGTCTGTTCTTTGCTCTTCTTAAGTCTACTTTCTACAGTGTTTCTAGAAAGATGGCAAAGAGTAAAAGGACACAGTTGGAACAGAGAAAACCCGAGGTTCTTGTCTTGACTCTACCTTGGTTAACTGGGTGCTTGGGAACACATAGATTCACCTCTTTGGTATTGAATTTTCTTAATCTTCCAGTGAGGAGATTGTACTTATCTCACTGGCTTCTTGGGAGAAATGAAGGAAATGATGCATACTAGGTGCTTAGAATACATAAGGCACGTTAAAGTGGCAATTTATTATCTAGTCGAATAAAAATGAAGTCATATTGATACCTTAGTGAACGGTTGATTGAAGACCCTTGAGCTGGGAGATAGTTCCATGACTGAAGTGTTTTGGAGAAGCATTCAGTTCCACCCATGAAAATTTGGGATAGATGAGGTAGCCTGTCTGCAATTCTAATCTCAAAAGGCAGAGGTTCCCTATAGCAAGCTGGCTAATAAGTCTAGTCTGTCAGCTAGCTATGTGTTGACTGAGAGACCCTGCTAGTAACAGGTTACTTTTCCATTGCTGTGATAAAACATCATGATCAAGGCAACTTACAGATAGAAGAGTTTTTTTTAGGGGGGAGGGCTTATAGCTTTAGAGGGATAAGAGTCCACGATAATAGAGCAGAGGCAAAGCAACAAGTATGGATCTGAGAGCTCGCACCTTGAACTTCAAACACAAAATGAGAGAGAAAACTAGAAATTTTTAACTCCCAAAGTCCTTCTCCAGTGGCATACAAGGCCAACGAAGCCACAACTCCCTAACCTCCCCAAACAGAGTCACCAACTGGGGGCCAAGTGCTCAAACATTTGAGCCTATGGGGGACATTCTCTTTCACACTGGTGCTACCTTAATAAATAAGATGAGAGCAATCAAGTAAGAATCTAGAAATTGGCCTGGATTTTCACAAGTACAGACATAAGTGTGCAGAAGTGAGTATATACACATATGTGCTTGCACAAACATGCACACACACACACACACACACACACACACACACGCACACACACACACACACGGAGTAAAAGGTATATAACATACCTCATACAGAAGATGAGATTGTGTTTGGTGAGCCTGGACATCAGTGGCAAACCACATTATTGTGGTTTAATAAGGATCAGGCTGGGGGGAAAACTACACCACATTGATCACAGTCTTGACTTGTTGCTTGGTTAGGTGGGTTTTCAAAGCTGGAAGACACAGTGCAGAAGAGCAGGGCCAGTAGCCAGGGTCAGTGCACTTACAGAAATCCAGATCTGAGCGCAGATAAATGATTCTTCAGGAATCTGTGTAAACACAGGGTTAATCTCCCACAGGAGCACAGTCAGATCTGGTTCGTGTTATCATTTCTGGGTTTCCTAAAATCAGTGACTCAAAACTGGGCCACCCTTTTAGCCTGGGAAATCTGTAAAGCGGAAGCTGGGGGAAAGAGGGCCCTTTGTGATTCGTCTCCAAATGAATCACTAGTGATCAGAGCCAAATTCAATTTTGGATTCATTCAGCTATGTTACCTTGAAAAGTGGAAGCACCCTGCCTTTCCCTTTTCCTCTCTTTGTTCCCCTCCCAGCCAGGGCTCCCTCCCTCCACTATACCCTTCACCTTCTACACAAAGACCTTCAGAATTCTGAAATGTCAGTGGCTTCCTGGGGAAGGCCAGTGGACCTCCCACCCCAGGACCACCCTCTAATCTTTCCTCTCAGGAACTGTGAGGAACACTGACTCAGTCTCTCCTCCACACCACTCTGGTACTCTGCTCCTCCTCTCTTCAGTATCCTCCATGAGTGGGATAATTCCCATTGTTCAGGGGAGGAAGCAAATGCTTGGGACATGAGACTAGTCCTCGTTGGTGAATGAGTCTCTGAGAGTTGATGGTTATATGTGTTAAAGGCACGGTAAGTTTTGCACATTTTCAAGTAGGCATTCCTGCTGGCTAAAAAAAGCCAGGCAGAACACAAAATCCACACAAAGGCATCTGGGAATTGCCTGAGTTCCTCAGGTCCCCTGTGGGTTAAGAATATCTGAGCTATTCCTTACTGTCTTCTGTCTTAAGGCCAGCCACTATAGTGCTTTGAGAACGGTGAGGCTATTCAGGAACAAGATTTCTATATTTTGTCATCTACTTCAGTTCATTCAACTGTCCCTGAATATGGGAGTTCTGGAACCTACAGGTCTTACTTTGACCCCATCTTTATCCTCTGAGAACTGCCTTTTCCAGGGTAAAAACAGATATGAAGATACCTGTATTACAACATATTTACCTTCTCCAATCTGCCTGATTGATTGCACTCCACCTTCAGGTGATTCCCCTTTCCTCGCCTCTTTTCTTCAGGCTGGCCTTCTTTTATTAAGTGTAGTTTCAACCTAACCAATATGCTCTGGGTAATTATAGGTCAATACACAATTGCACTATTATATGTGTGCAATAAAATAAATACACATATAAGGAAACACGTTCATCTGTGTACCATATACCTAGTATACTTCCCCTGTTCCCCATGGTGTGTGTTGCCCACAGGAGACCTTGGTCACATGCTGTGCTATGTATAGCTATGAGTCAGATGTCTCATGGAAGCTGATGATAAAGTAGGTTCAGGGAACAGAGAAAAGGGATAAGTGTAATAGGCTTCCTTAAGTATAGATGGACGGATTAAGATACACGGGACTAGGTTTAATAATATTTTATTAATATTAATAATATTTTATTTGAGGAGAAGTCACACGAGACACCAATGACCTTCAAGTTCCTGTTTCAAGGATCCACACCCAGGCTGCTCTCAGTGACCCGACCAGAACCAGGAGAATGAGCTGGGGTCTGGAACACCAGACCTAACCTAACCCTCCATTAGGCCTGCCTTTGTGACCACACCCAATGGGAGTGGTCAGTGTTACAGGTGCAATAAGGTGGATATCTCACTACAATTCCCCTTTTAGTCTAAAGAAAAAGATTTAGGCTTGATACAAAACTATGTACAAAGACAGGAAATATCAAGTATGCTCTAGGAGAAGGAACATATATACCTAAGACCTATCATCAGTGAAGCAACAAGAGCAAATGACAAGAACTACACTTAAGGGCTTTGAACTGAGAACCAAAACACAAATAGGAGTTTGCTAGAGATTCCCAGGGGAAAAGGGTGCTCCACACAAAAAGAACACAGACTTCTAGCTTTAAAATGGTGGGGAAGAGGGAGGGCCAGGATATTTATCTAATCAATATTTTATGAGTGCTTACCTTAGTCACATGTCTATCAGTTTTCTCTGTGATGCTGAGACCATTTACCAGGAAATTTGATTAAAAAAAAAAAAAAGTCCTTCTCAGGTTATTTACACTCCAGTTAGATAGCACACACACACACACACACACACACACACACACACACACACACACACACACACAGAGAGAGAGAGAGGGGGGAGGGAAAGAGAGAGAGAGAGAGAGTTCTCACTAGCTGTGATCTCATAGCCTTAGATCCAGCCACTCAAAACTGAAAGTTATATCTTTACTGAACAAATAGGGGTCTTCATTGTTATTTCTCCCTAAGCAAAATTGTATAGCTATGTCCATTTATTTTATATTGGGTGTTAGAAGTAATCTGGAGATGCCTGAAAGTGGGTGGGAAGATATGCTGAGGCTATATGCTTGAGCAGCTGCAGACTTTCACATCCATGGGGGTTGCTGGAGTAAATCCTCTCCAGACACAGAAGGAAAAGTGTACAGGCCTCAGAGATAAGCATTCAAAGAGAGTGCACACTTATGGACCAGAATAGCAACACTGATAAGAGTTAGTGTGAGCTGAGAGGGGGAGCTTCCGTAGAAGCCCAGACTGTGAGAGGCATCCCAGAAGCTGGGGACCATGAGGAATGAGGTGGAATCTGGAGAGCAGAGTAAACAATACTTCAGGCTAGAGGAACAGATGAGAAGAAACAGAAGAGGCCAGACAGCAAGGCTGTAATGACAGAACCGATAGACCCTGCCTTCATCCTTCCCAGCTAGGCAGATGCAGACGGTGGGAACTGCTTCTAACCCAGCACTTAACCCTGTGCTCTGGGTGGCTGTTAGGATCTGTGAATTTTGTGAATTCTCATGTGCACTGGGGGAGGGGGCTGTGAGTACCTCTACTTTTTGCCATGGCCTCCAATAGCTTAAGAGTTTCTTGGTGTCTTTGGTTTCCTTATCCCAGTCTCCTATTTTGTTGCTTTAGATTTTTTCCCCCTTTTTCATTACCAAAAGAATCCAATTTTCACAATCTGGAAAGAAAACAAAATTTCTCAGGATGATTAGATTAACTTGCCCAAGGACGCTCAGTAAAATCAGGCCTCTCGGTGAGGTCAAGGTCTAACGCCGACCAGAGCTCTTTGCCAAGCTCTCTGCTTCCTCGGGTTTTCACATGGCTTACATGCCTTCCCTGGCTCAGAGTCTTGCCTCCCCCCCTCAGGGCTTTATCATCTCAGTTCAGTGAAACACTAGTTGGGTATTTCTCCCGGTCACTGACCATGACTTGAGTGCACATTTTTTTCCCTTTGACACTTGGCTCTGCTTTGACACTTGAGGACACCATGCCGTCCTCAAGAGTCACTGGAACTTGTGGAAAGGGAGCTGGCTTCATAGGCCTTCAGCGCATCCCAAGCGTACAGCATGGTATTTCCTTGCACTAGCATGACATAAAATGATGTTCAAAAACAGCACTGTTCTTTAGAAACGGAGCCTGCTTGCAAGTCCACAGCCGCTGCAGGGTTATCATGCCAATCATCTGTCCTTCTCTCTTAATTATGCGACAGTGTGGTGGAGACGATAAGCAAAACTCATGTCCTCACCTCCTCATATCGATGAACAACTCATGGCCAGCCTTGTTTCCTCTTAGCCCCTTTCATTCACAGGTCCTACTCAGTTTGTTTTATAACAAATGGTATATACCACATAGTTTTGTCTTTAAACATTTCAGCATTGTTCAGGATTTTAAATAGACTTTGATATATATAAATAGCCTGGAGCACTTGCCAGGTCATACAAAAGTCTGATGCTATACAATACCACATGGTGCAGGCGGATAGGAGCAGCCCCAAGGTTTTTCTCTGAAATATTTCTTTGTTCGGTTAAAGCCTCTTGAATCCTGTGAACTACAGTTTGAGTCAGCTCTGTGGGATTAGCTGTGCAAGCTCAGTTCTGTTATCTGGCTTGTTTTGTAAACTCATTTGTACTCCAGCACCATTAGGATGGTAAGGAATTGTGAGAACATAAACTAAATTTCACATTCACTTGCAACTTAATCTTTGAAAGGCTCACATGAATGCAGAGAGCAGTATGTGTCCAATGGCCTGAGCTTCACGGGAACATGCCTGCCTGCACGCATAGGAACACCCTGCACCACCCTCCATCTACCTCAGCTCACCAGGTGTAATGAACCACACCCATGCATACCTTACACTACACCTGGAGGTTGGGGAGCCTCTTCTACCACTTCCCAATAGGTCACAAACAGCAGCCCTCCTGACATGCACTTCCACAGGCAAATGCCAGGCAAATGTAATCAATTTCCAAATTGATTACAGCACATATGGCCATACTTACAAATCTATAAAACATTTAGCATGAGTTAACATGTACTAGTTTTTTTTTTTTTCTTCAGGTTTTGACTTTTTTCCCTTTCTGTAATTTTTGAGTATTGTGCACAAACCCGGGGTTTCTCAGTCTTAGCCTTACTGAGATGCTGGCTGGGTAACTTGTTGCCAGGGGTAAGTCAGAGTCCATGTATTAAAGGACGTTTGGTATCTGTCTATCCTGGCCTTTATCCACCAGAAATGCCAAACTCTGATATCCCTTACCACACATTAACAAACAAAAAATAAAAAATAAAAAAAAGATTATAGACATCATAAATATCTCCTGGGGGATAAGGGTCAAAATCATAAGATTTTTCTGAGTGGTTGGGGATGGTTGCCTTAATTCTGTTTCCCATAATCCCTGTGGTATTTACCACACTACCCAAGTAGTATGATGAGTTTTAGGAATCTGTGTACACTATAGCAGACCCTATCTAATACCTTACACAAATACCTCTGAACAAGTCCTCAAGCTAACATGATTTACAGTGTGCTATAAGATTCTACCAGCTGTGTGTAGAGCTCAACATGCAGATCCACAGTTTAAGATCACTGATGGCTAACAAGATCTTTACTTTCAAAGTCTATAGACCTTGAGCCATACCAAGTCTTGTAATAAAAATAATGCTGACAGTGATGGCTACCACTTAACTGAGTCAACTCACTATGTTATACCTACCACAACCCACGCTGCATTTTGTCCTTCACAACAGCTGCTTCTGGGGGCTGCTGTCCATCACTCCTCACTCCCAGGTCTTTAATGGACAGGAACCTTAAGGGAGAAAATCGAGACCCTGAAAATGGAGTGATCTACTTAATGTGTGCTCTACACCTGAGAAAGAAAGGCATCGGGTCAGGGACTTAAACTACTTGTAATGTCCCTGGAACCTCTTCCCTTATGGATACCACAAGCAACTTCCTAAATACCTGGACACTTTCCCAAAGTAGTGACTATCATTCATAATTTAGAAGAGTCAAAAGTTCCTCCATCCTTACCCAAAGCAGTTAAGTGAGACAAAAATCATGTCATCGGACTACATAGAAATTGTATGCTACTGTTAAAAATGAGGCAACAGAAAGGGAGCTAATTATACAGAATATGCTCTTATGTTAGGATTTTAAATTTTTATTATTATTGTTTGCATATATGATGACTGTGTGAGTGCATGCATGTGCATACCACAGCAAGCATATGGAGGTCAGAGGTCAGCTGGGGCTGGCTCTCTCCTTCCAAATCCATGAAATCAGGCTTGCATAGCAAGTGCTTTGAGACACTGAGCCATCTTGTCTGCCTTGTCTTTTTTTTTTTTTTTAACCAACAAATAAAACAAAGAAACAAAACAAAAATGATTTGTTTGTTGAGACAGGGTCTTATGTATCCCAGGCTGAACTTGACCTTACCATGTGGCTGAAGATGATTTGGACTTGTTGGTCCTCTTTCCTCTACCTCCCTAGTGCTGGGATTACAGATACAAGCCATTACCCCCCCCCCAGTTATTTGTGATGCTGGAGATCAAACCTAAAACCTTGTACATGCTGGACAAGCCCTCTGCTGTGTGACATCACCAGTTGTTCTCATGCTTTACTCATACAACAGCATTATGTGTCTGTTTGTACACTTAAAAAACAAAAAGAAGCAACTCAAAAACATTATCTCAAATCAACGCTCACCCTTACTGATATCTGTGTACAAGAATAGAGGGTGTTTTAAACAACTTCATGTTTTTGTATGTTCAGCCATGAACATACTTGTAGGTGGATTTTTTTAGAAACATCTTTAGAAAGCCGGACTGTAGACAAAGATTGCACAAGAGATAATAACAGAGGAACTAGATACTTAATGAGTTCAAGTTGGATTAAATTCTAGAATACAGAAAAAACTTGCAGATGTGATTACAAAACCACTGTCAGTACATTTAAAGAAATCAGGGTCTGGGATCAAGGCCAGGGTATTGGAGACAAGAATATGCTACTTCAGTTTTCAAAAATGAGAAAAATGTGGATTCTAAAAACTGGAAGGCGGTGATTGTAGGATATGACACCTGATTATTTACTCATATTTTAGGAACCTTTAGGAAGGAGTGTTTGGCAGAGATGGCTGGGAGCCTGCAAAGCTTCAGTCAGTCCCCTACCCTCAGCTCCTTCCTCTTCCAATGGTTTACTTTTGATAGATCAATAAAATATTCCAGACACCCTGCACGTTCATTCAAGCAGGCTCATTTGATACACAGATGTGGGTTCTTCCTTGTGAAAGCATGGGCTCGATGGTGATCTGTGATTGGATTCCCAACTAACTAAACTGTGAAGTCACTACCAAAGACTCCAAACTGTGTCTCCTGCTCCCTGTGCTCAATACCTGGGACATACAACCCACACAGACAGCCACTGTGGCTAGTGTCACTTCACAGGTACAGCTTTGGGCACTCCCAGGGTTGGAATCATATTCTTGAAGACGCACTGTTTCAATAGTTGAATTGGGGTTTGTATTTTGACCTCACAGGCTCTCTATTGCCTTCATAATAAGCAACAGGGATTGAAATGAGGGCTCTAATTAAGGCAGTGTTTTTTCTCCCATGCAGAATGTGGACAAATGTTTCCTTTCCACTTCTCTTGTTCGCTTGGTCCTCAGTGGACTTTTTAACTGGTGTAGCTGGGCCAGACTCCCTGAAGGACTCCAATCCTCTTTTTTTCCAAAATCATCATTTCTAAGGCCAATGTGAGCTTTATGTTTTGCCAGAATAAGGAAAAAAGGATTTAGCCCATTTATTTTACTAGTTTAGCCACAAACAGATCTTTTGAAATAAAAATCCCCCTGGCTCTAAAAATAAAGGATTCCTTTCTGTCTTTAGTGTTCTCCTATAGTACTTTGTTTTGGAAGTAAAGAAAAGAAGGAAAGAGTGAGAAAGGAAGAGGGAGGGTAATAAAGAAGGGGAAGGAAAGAAAAAATTTATAGGAAAAGAGAAGAAAGGAAGAGACAGACATTCAGAGCAGGGAGTGAGCTGAGGAAGCCTCTCCCTTGTGTGGTATAACCAAATTCCTCTTCAAGTCAGCAGGGCAAAATTAAACGGTTGCAGTTCCCCCAGCTGTTTGGTCTGAGATGCTGTGTAAACATGCCCGCCCCTCATCTGGCCCCCAGGAGGCTGGAACCTCCGGAGGGAATCCTGCTCTGCCAAAACCACCATGAACTCTGCAGTGGGGTCCCTTGCCTGCTTAGTCAGCAGGAACCACCAGAGGAATTCAAGTGTTTCCAATTTCGTTTCTTCTCAATGCCAAGAGGGGAGTGCTCAGGTGAAGGGTGAAGTTCTGGAACAATTGAGGTCAGCTCCAACTCAGAGATGGGGACACAGTTCTCAGATCCTTCTTGACATTGTGGCGTCTAGATTTGTGGCATGATTATTCCTCTCCGGTGTCATCAAACGGTCCTAGGGAGGATTTGACTGGGCAGAAAACCTAGGCTTTGTGTTCTTGGTGCTATTTTCTTCTTTTTCAGTACTATATCCTGGCATTTTTGTATCAATGAAAAGTTCTGTGGTCATTAAGAAATTCATTAGTATCAGTTATCTCTAGAATAGAAAGTGGTTCTGATGTTTCATAATTTTCTTTAGTTAGTTTTGTTTTGTTTTGCTTGGGATTATAGATAACATGTGCAAAGAGCTTCCTGTGCACGGGGTACCATAGCATTTCACATGAATCATCCTAGTGCATCCTTGCGAAAGGCCCATTCTATCTGATGAGGTAACCTTATGAAGTCACTCAGTCACTCACCATGCTTATGCAGTCAAAACAATGGCAGAAAGTCAAGCTTGAACCTCAAACTCTCTAAAGACTCTTCTCATAAACACCTGTAATGATACTGTTTTCTAAACAACAAACAAACAAACCAGACCAATTAAACATAAATGCATTCTGGCAACTTCTTAAATCTGGTTCCAAATGCATTTTCTTGAAATGAATTGGCAAGCAGATACCTACTAACATGCAAAATGTCCCTAGTGCTTAATTACATGGCCAAGCTGACCACAGGGATCATTCTGCTGTTTGGCTGTTTGTGTGTGAGCTTTGGGTATCACCCCCCTTACCCCCACCCAAACACAAACCCTTCGATCTGATCTGCTAACCGCTATTCCTTTAATGACAGGGTGGGATAATTTTAGATTCTTCTTATGATTCATGGTATTTTAGAATTTTCTATTATAGCAAGTACTACTTTTGTAGGAGGTACAGCCAAAGGATGGGTGGGGCTTCACCCTACTTCCTAACCTCTCAGTGCACCACCTCGGTCCTCTGTCCTAAGGAGCTTCTTGAACAGTTGCTCACCTTCCCTTCTCTATCGACCTGGGGACCTGAGGCCACATGGGTGGGATTCAGCTTTCTTTAGACAGACTTATACTGGCGCCTGGAGGCAAGGCACATAATCTAGGACCTCCACAGAGCTGGCCAAATGCTGAGAGATAAGACTGACTAAGTTTTACTTCTCTGGCCTGTCCACACTTTGGCAGCTCAGAGGCCAAGGACTGCTTATCTGATGGGACTCATTAGTGATAAAAACCCCTTGATTCCTGGGGCTCAGGAGACCGGCTGATCATTAAAAAAAAATCATGTTAAGATTCCTGAAAAGACCTCCATGAAGGCAACTTCATCCTTTTCCTTGCTCCTGAAGGAGAAGCTGGGTACCAGGGAAGGAATGAAGGTGAACAAGGACCCTGCCTCCTCATATATGTTCTCATCTTTTCTGTAACCCAGTGATGATGTATTTAGTGAGTGCGTACTATAGTCAAAATAATGTTCCAGTTGATTGGGAGGTTCAATGGTTTGAATCTGAAATGTTCCCAGCAGGCTAACATCATTAGGTGTGGGAGAAGTCATCTGGTGGCTTTCTACATAGGTCTTTGTGTGTGGACATTTAAAAATTCTAAGCCATCTAGCAGGTAGAATTAAAATGATTCTCTATAAATAATATTCTGAAAAAGCAACTCACAAGAATATAAGAGTGAGCAAAGTTTGAAATGAATGAAGGTCAGGGTTTACTAGAAATAAGCAGAAAGGAGACTTGGAAATGATGGACCTGTTCCTCATTTGATCCCTGTAATGGTTAAATGATGGTGCACAGTGGTCCAAACTTGTAAGACTATTATTCTTCATAATCGTGTTTGGGGACAGGGAAGAAAGAAGACAGGAAATACACACAAACCATCTTGGATTTTGTGCCAGTGGAGATTTTATGATTAGAAAATGGAAGGCAGAAATAAAATCCTCCCCAATACTTGCCTGGCATCTCGAAGGCTGACCCCACAGCAATGAACGGCTCATGGTCAGCACCAGGAGTCAGCCCACTCAATAATATAATCACTCTTGCTCATTTCTCATTCACACCTACTTTTATGTACTTCTGCCTCTTGGTATTACATCCATAATGAAGCAGCAGAAAAGGTTGCTCTTTGCTCTACTTTGAAAGGAACTTGGAGGAAAACGCCAGATGTGTCTCCGTAATAGGCTTGCTAATAGAAATCGGGGCTGATACAGATCCTGTGTCCCACCCTGTAAGCATGCTCTTCCCAAACCTTCTTTCTACCTTTCTTTGAGCTAAACCAAAGCTATAAACTGGACTAACGTGGGCTGACAAGAGGCTTTGAGAGTACAAGTACTGGAACACTTGCCCAGCAAGTTCAAGTGCACAGCTTTGATGCCACACCCCCAAACTACAAAAGAAAACACAAAACCCACTTAGACAAATCCAGACATCCAAAGAGATGGAGGAATAATGATATGGAAGAATTTTATTTAATAAGAATGACCAAAATCTGGGCATTGGAATGGCTTGGTTTATGGAGTTCTCTAGAGTATGGGAAGCTCTGCATTTGATTCCCAGCACCACATTAAACCAGGTGCAGTGGTGTGTGCCTGCAACCCCAGCACCAAGAGGAAGAAGCAGGAAGATAGCAAGTTCAGAGGCACCTTTTGTTAAATAATGAGTTCAAGGCCATCCTAGGAGCTTTGAAAGCCTGTCTCATAACAAGTGAGATCTTGAGATCTTTGTCTATAGGAAGCTACTATATTTTAAGGTCTTTTTCTTAAAGTAGCATAATCCTCAATCCTGTATATTATCGCTGAAATTGCAACAACCTTATGGGTACATGAATGCTATCAGTAATGAATCTGGAATAAAGGGCTAAAATTAATTCTTTGTCTATAAGCAACTTCTCATTTCTAAGAAAATGTTGCACTCAGTGTTGTATTTACATGACCACGATTGGGAAGAATGGATGAAAAGTGTTGCGAACCCAAAAGCAGGAGACCAAATGAAAGTTTGGGGCTGGAAAGTTGCTGGGTTTTAATACATAAATGCTTGTGGGATTTTTCTATTCCAGGGGGAGAGAGATGGAGTAGCTGATAGCCTTGGAGACACCTGTAGTAATATAATAGATAAGGCTGAATGGATTTCTACAATATTTGAGGAAATCTAATGGATAAGAAGATTACAGGGGAATGGGTGTCTGTAACTGGATCTTATTTACTTGTTATTTACATTTCAATGTTCTATTTATTGAGGATGAAGTGCGTGCCTGTGTTTGAGTATCTGGAGGCCCAGAAATCAACCTAGGAGTCTTCTTCTATCATCCTGTAGTACCCTACTTTTTGAAATAGGGTCTCTCACTGAACCTGAAGCTTGACAATTGGCTACACTGGCTAGGCAGGAGCTCCCTGGATCTTTCTTCCTCTCCCCCAATCCTAGGAGATTATAGATGTACACGCTTAGCTTTCAGGCTAAGTCCTAGGTATTCAAACGCAGTCACCATCATTACATGGTAAGCACTTTATCCCTAGCCCCAGAAAGTAGATCTTAAAAGACCTTCCCAGACAAAATGAGATGGTGGGAGGTAGCCTATGGCCGAGTCTCCCTGGAGCTGAAGCATGTAAACTCCTGTGTGTGTGTGTGTGTGTGTGTGTGTGTGTGTGTGTGCGCGCACGCACACACAATTGTATGCTTAGGGAGGGCATGTGAATGCCAGAGCACAACCTCAGATGTCATCCCTCAGAAGCTAACCATCTTCATTTTATTTCATTTTGAATCAAGATCTCTCATTGTCCTGGAACTCACAGAACTGCTGGGATCTGTCTGTCTGTCTTTGCCTATGCTCGAGATGGGGTCACAGGCACATGCTTTCCTGCCCAGCTTTTTTCACATGGTTTCTGGGGGTCTAACTCAGGTTCCTATGCTTATGAAGCAAGCACTTTACTGGCTGAGCTGTTTTGAAACTCCTTTTCAGACAAAGCCCAGCTGGAGGAGGCAGCCCCTGAGTGCTATGGTAGAGTCCAGGTGACAAAATCTTTGCTGAGCTCAAAAGACCATGGTTTCTACAGCTAGAGCTCAGTAAATATGCAATAGTATAGCCCCCCACTGCCCTGCTGGTAAATACAACTCAATACCAATTCCTCTTTTGTCTTCCATATTGCCTTTGATGAACATAAATAGATTAGGGGATAAAACAGAAAGACAGGTCATGGGGTGAATCTAAGAATACATTGCTTCTCTGAGACATGTTTTATAACTTTAAAAAGTCCACATCATGTTTCTTCCTCTGTAAACACCATTGGTCCCAGACAAGGAATATCATTGTAAGAAAACTCATATGTGTCTCCCTCCTGGTCCATTACTTTTGGTCCCTTTCAAGCTGTCTTTTGTTTTGTTTGTTTGTTTGTTTGTTTGTTTGTTTTCAAGACAGAGTTCCTTTAAGTAGCCCTGTAGACCCTGTACAGACTCTGCTCTGTAGACCAGGTTGTCCTCAGACTCAGGGATTCCTCATGCCTCTGGCTCTCTAGTGCTGTGATTAAAGAGCCACTACTGCCCAGCTATCATTCATTCTTACTATCTCATCATGACATGATGTAGCATTGTATAAGATAAGCCTAGCTCAGGTTGAATTTCAGTTGTATGAAAAACACCTCCGTGAGTACTGACTGTAAGAACGCATTATTAAAGTTACAAAGCAGTTAGCTGGAGAAAAGGAAGTATAAACATTCAAATGCACAAAACTTTGTAATTATAATCTGCCAAACAAAATGCTTTCCTTCTAGCTGAGTCAATATTCTTTCAGGGATGGACCTGAGAAACTAGACAGCTGCATCTGTTTAGAGTTTCCCATGTGTCTCTTCTCTCTTTCCCAGTCAACCAGCTCAACCCAAAAGGCTGGGGCTTCCTTTAGTGAGTTTCCTTATTCCCAGCATGGGACTCCAGTAGCAAAAGAGCAAGCCAGCTGCCATGAAAAGTACCTCCATCTGCTTTTTCCCTATCTTCCCCTCCTTTGCACACATTCAGATGTTCTGTCTTGTTTATCTGTCTGCAGGAAGAAGTTAGAGTTGTCCTTGCCATCCTTGTGCTGCATTTACTGGACACAACCACATCCTAAGCAGCATGTTTGTACAACTAAACATATGTGAATTACTGTAGATAAGCCCCAGCAAAGTTAACGAAGTAGTAAGCCCCATTTTCCTGGTGGTAAACAGAGGACAAGGAAGCTGATAGGACTTGCCAAAAGCCACACGGCTTAAGTGGGGTTTTCAGGAATTTGAACCTCTCTCTTTTGAAAGCTTGGACTGTGCTGAGTACCCTTTAGAAAATTATCAAGTATGTTTGAGTAGCTTTGGCACTCTTTCAGTATGCTTTTTTAAGTTTTTAAAATTATTTTTAGTAAGTGCATGAAATAGTGGGCTTCTTGATGGCATTTCCTTGTGTGTGCATCGGCGCATTTGGCACTTGTTTGTGTCCACCACAGTCCTCTCTGCCTCTGCTTCAGCCTTTCCTTCCCTCAAACAATCTTCCCATTGCTTTCATGTCACACACACATGAATGTACACGTGTGCATATGTGCACTATAACTCTGGCTTCTGCATTTGAAAGATCATGCAATATTGTTTTCCTTTCTATTACCACTGTCCTCTCTTGACCCCCTTCCCTATAGTCCCCTTTCTAACAGTTTTCTTTATCTATTCATCAGTTGGTCAGCAGCAAGGGCTGGTTCTACATCTTGGCTGTTCTGACTAGGGCTGCAATGAACATCTCTGTGTAAGCATCTCTGTGGCACACTATTAGATTTCCTTATATATCTACCCTCGAATGACAGAGTTGTCATGGTAGCTGTGTTTTCAGTTGTTTTGAGGAACCACTGTACTGACATTGGTAGTATCTGAACTAGTTTACAGTATGCTCTTTTCAAGCCACAGAAATGCCCTTTCAACTTCAGCTTTCTCCCAAACTGCCAAGGGACTCAAAAACTCCAAGACTGTCTTCTCTTAAAGACCTTGATAGGAAAGTCTTAGAGAATAAAAGAACTGAGGGCTCAAATGCATGGCTCTGCTGCTGACTCTCAGAGCTTGTGAAGCAGACAGAGATGAGCTGGCCTGCTTTGCTTCGGTGGAGAAGTCCTCCCTAGGACTCTCCAGAGGCCTAAAGAAGAGAGGGAGCTCCTACTCAAGGTCTTAGCAACCCCCCATCCTCAGCAGCACTTCTCAAAACAGAGACACACAAATTCTTCGATTTACTCAAGCCAAAGTTACAATTCTCTAAAGCCACTGCTTTAAATCCAAAGAGTGTTAGGGAGTAGCAAAGAAGTTTTATAAATACAGCAGTTCAGATCCCTGGCATGGATCGTGTCAGATGGACCAGGTGGTAGTTTTCTAGCAAATAAAAACATGCTCTTTGGCTATTTGTTCCCTTGGGTCCCCAGGACATGTCTTCTCTCTGCTGTTGACAATCCAAAACATTCCATTTGGCAGAACGATAGACTTTACTCCTGGTATACCACTGTGAGTTGACTTTGGACAATGATTGCTCTATTTCCAGAAAGTCACCAGGGATGGGGGAAGGAGGCCTCAGAAATCTAGCTACAGTAAGATACCACCTCAGGGGCTCCTGCACCACAGACCTTCAATCCCAACTGGAACTATGTGTACAGACCATTTCCAATGTTTGAACTTCATTAAGGAGCTGGAGGCAAGGGGCTGTTTTCAATGCACTGCTCTGCTCTAGAATTGTGCATCTGAATTACTGGTCCAGACCTCAGGTGTGCTGATCTGTGAGCCCTAAGATCTGGTTCAACAACAAAGCAGTTGCTCTATTCCCCACCCCCTCCCCCAACATTCTGGTATATGCAGGAAGAAAGGTTGGGTAAGAGATGTTCTGGGCATGCTATTGGCCTTAAATGTAGGTTTGTGGAAACAAATGTTTCCCGGGGGGGGGGTGTTTCTATGCTAAGTATATTTTTCTCCCTTACTAAATGAGTAATTAATGTTCTAATATGGAGCTGGTCCTTATGTCGACAATTTATATGCACGAAACCACCCTCCTTTTTCCTCAAAGCAACTGGGTTTTTCCTCCTAAAACCCACTAGGAGGACAGCTTAAAATAAGTAAACATTTGGGTGGTCTGTTGATATTCACAGAGCACATTTGAAATGAACTAATTTGCCTTCTATGAGAAACAGATTTTAATGCTGTTCAAAGATTTGCTTCTTTGAAATTAAGTAGCACAAGTTGTCTTTACATGTCCTCTGACTTGTTTAGGCTGTAGTCCTAATGGCAGCATGTGCTAATGAGGGGAAAGAGGTCGCCAGATCTAGGGACAGAGGCCAAGAGGATCTTAACCATTAGTTAAAGAGGCAACAGCAGTGCCTGTATTTCTGATAATACCCTAGGGGACTGACCTTTGTAGAAGGCATTGTTGATGCTCTGGAAGGAGAATCATTACATGCTTTTCTGTTTCCTCAGACTCTGTAATCCTTTACCAATATTCCAGTCCCTGTGTCTTCAGCTCAAGGGATCTTCAGGAATGTTGACCTTATCGACCTCCTGGGATCTTCCTAACACTCCTGTTTCCTGAGTCACTCCCATACCTTCCTTAATTAACAACTTTCAGTGTAATCGGTTAACTACCAACATCCTGGAAAGTGACTCTGCTGGCTTTTCTGGAGTGAGCCTAAAGAGTACTAGGAGTGTTCTGCTAATGATAGCTCTAGAGTGGATGGATCCTTAACAATCCCCTTGGATCTATCCTTTCCTGAGTTTATCAATGTCCTATGCTAATGAAGAACCTCAGAACAGGAGACTGAGCAAGTATACTCAAGTCATGGACAATGGGGCAGGAACCACTGGCAGAGCACTTAGAGCCAAGGCTTGGGAATCTCCGAAGGAAAGAATTCTTAAATAGAAATATTGAACATGACTTGTGTGGGCATTTTTATTAGTACATGTTAATTATCGCAAACAATGGGCTTCTGTATGATATTTCCATATGGACCTATACGCCTTGCTTATTACTCCTATTTATAAAATGTAGATGGGGACCCTTTTTTTGGTTAAGGGCTGTTATGAACCTGTCGTTAACTCTTGCTGTTTCAGTGGCAGTGACAGCCAAGCACTATTTGGCTCTGCAAATATGGTAGTGTTGAAGAAATGGTGAATCTGTCTTTTCCTGAGATGCAATATGCCAGAAGCTTTACCCTTTTATTGATGCAAATTCTATGGATTTTAGGATGTTCTTTAAAGCTGAGCAACCACCAGCACTCTAAAATTCCAGATTTCTGTCATCACTCCCAATTGAAATCCCATAGCTGTTAGAGCCCTTTCCTCTCATCCGCTGGAAACCACTAACTTCTGGTCCCTGAGGATTTGCCGACTCCAGAATGTCATGTAGGTGGAATTATGCAGACTTTCATAACTGGCTTCTTTCATATAGCATGTTATCTTCAGGCTGTATTTGCATTATAAATTCAGTCTTTCATCCTGTATGGCTGAGCAGCCTCTCACTGCTCTATACTTCAGTCAAGTTTACCTTCAGTCATTGGCTGATAGGCATTCAGACTATGCACCTTTGTGGTACAGTACTGAATACTACTGTCAACATATGGGCACAAGATTCTGTGTGGGCAGGCATACCCACAAAGTTCCTGCAAACTACATGCTTTGGACTACTCACCTAGTTCCTTCTTCATTCTCATGATCAATGTCCATGCATGCTTGATTAATGCTAGGAATGGCCATTTGATCAAAATTAGCCCGTGAAAGGATTCTGTATTCCTGGACATGGTAATCAGTTCATTCACTAAGGGTCATTTAAGGTATGTCAATGTCCTTTGCTAGACTATTGGGACTACCCAGACACAGGCAGAAGATGTGATCTCCCAGGAGGGTAGTTAATCATGTAGATATGAGAGTTCTCCCAGTAGGGAGAACACACTCAAATGATGGGGAGAAGCATTTGAGTGCCTGTATCCTTCTGGCTCTGAAGTTACTGTACTGAGTTTACAGTCCTTTCTGGGTGCTAAAGAGCCACTGTCTGCTTCTCCCCTCCTCTCCCAATTCCTTGCCAGTAATTCAGAAACATATTCAGAACAATCTCCTGCTGTGTGCTGCTCAACAGAAAGAGGTTGGATCTGTGTTGCTGGAGGCTGGTGGGCAGAGAGATTCCAAGCTCCTAGGGGCACCCTCCAGGCTGCTCTAGGTTTTGATACTCTTGCTTTTGTGGCAGTGATGAAACTAGGATGAGAAAAAGGACTCTTCCTTGCATCTGCACCCTAACCTCTTGCATTTTCTCTTGGAATGTGTTTTTCTCTTACCTTTACAAAGCAAGTCTGGGGTAGTATTTGGAGCTTGTTTGCATATCTAGTGCCAGGGGCAGTGGTTTCCATATTCTTCCTGTGTTATGTGGATCTTATATATGCCAAACGAAGTTTTAAGAGATTTTTATGTTCTGTTAGTTCTCAGAGACATTTAATTCATGTTGTGACATGTCACAGGCATGAGCATTTCTGGTGACACACTGAGATTAGCAAGAACAAGCAAAGTCAGGATTAAGGTGGCACTTCAACATTAGAAGAATTAGAAGGAAAAGATGTTCAAATCAGAATGAGACAAATCAATGAGAAGAATGCAGGCTTGCAAGGACAGATCAGAGGCAATAAATATCATCTTACTGGCTTTCTAATATGATAGAACAAGAGACACAGTTAGCAACCACTGATACGGTCTAACTTCTTCATTGCTACATCTCTGCAATCTAATTGCTCTCATTACCATTATGTAGATGAGAAAACTGATGCTCAAAAAATAAATAAACAGCCCCAGATCATACAGCTCTTCCATGGCATTAACCTCCACCTGTATGGTACCAAAGCCTTCAAAACAATCAAATGAAATTGCCCATCTATGCAGCTGTGGTTTTATTTTTATTTTCAGTTGTGTAGTTTTCATTATTCAAAACTAATCAAGCATAAGTATTATGTAAATAAAAAGAGAAAAGTTCCCATCATTCTCATTATTATTTTCTGTGCCATTTCTAACTTACTGCATTATCCTGGCTATAGTTCATGGACCCTGACCCAGTCTTCAATGTCTAGATTGACTTCATAGGAAAGCTGAGTATTTTTCTGGGAGAATAATTTGCCCAGTATTTAATGTTGGCGTTGCTTAAATTCTTACTGTTACTGTGTGTAACTAATTGTTCAATTTCTTTGTCAGAGTATACTTTGTAAACTACGAGAAAAAAACTACCTCAAATATAAATGTCTGGTACTTAACTCAGGATTATGACCAACAGGAATTAAAGAAAACCTAACATGATTATACATATGTTAGTCAGTTAAAAATGCTAGACATGTGTAGAGGAGGAGCTCATGAAGCCCCCTCCCTAATTGATGTGCTGTTACCTGTTGATGGCTTTGGAGAAAGGAGAAATCTTTTTCTTTTTCAGTGATGAATCTACACCCATGTTCATGCAAACAACCCTAATTAAACTCAGTATGTCATTAAAAAATAAGGTAAGAGAGGGCTTGTTGAGAAGGGGATACAGAATAAAATATATCATATACATACATGTATGAAGTTAATCATTGAGTGAATAGATGAGTGTTTTTAATTGCAGACCAAGATTGTGAATTTTGATCCCAAACTGATTGAGTTTAGGACAATTAACTGCAGCCTATAGGCTTGTCCTTTTCTTGAACAAAAGTTATTTTCATAGCTAAAATCAGGCAACCATCCAACTTTATGAAGTCTAGACTCTGATTAATAGTCAAATTTAGGGCAACTTTACTTCCCCTTAGAGGAATTATCTGAACAAACTTTCTGTAATGAAGGAACTATTCTCGGTCTCATCTGGCTATAAGAGCCACTGGCTAGCTTCATGTAGTCCTTGGGCTTTGGGTATGAGTAACCAGGGAACTGAAGTTTTAACGTCATTTAATTTTGTTTGATTAATTTCTAACTTTGAAGAGCCATATGGGACTAGGGGCCACATTATTGTATAGTCAAATCCTGGTCTGAACTGAACCTCAAATGACCCTCTGTGAACTAGCTAGAACAGTTACTATGACTTTGAAAGGGCTCAGGGTAATTAATATGTTTGCCTTATTTTCAAGCTTGGGGATTGTCATAGTTACTTTTGTCAACTTGACACAAACCTAAACACATCTGGGAAGAGGGAAGCTTAGTTGAGGAATTGCCTCCACAGACTGGCCTATGGGCATGTCTGTGGGGATTTTCTTGATTGCTAATTGATGTAGGAGGACCCAGCCCAGTGTGGGTCCTGCTGTTGGCAAATAGGCCTGGGTTGTACATGGATGTGAGCTGAGCATGAGCCAAGGAAAGCAAGACAGAAAGGCATTTTCTCCATGATCTCTGCTTCAATTCCTACCTTCAGGTCCCTCCCTTGGCTTCCTTAGATCAGACTATCAGCTGTAAGTAAAAAACAAACAAACAAACAAACAAAAAAACCAAACAAAAACAAAAAACCAAAACACTTGCCTCCCCAAGCTGGTGATGGCCAGTGTTTCATTACATCAGCAGAGAAACAAAGGTAGTCAGGGCTGCTTTCTCCTAAGACTTTTTATTTTCCTCCTCTATTTCCTTCTGTCAATCTACGTATTTTTTCTTTGCTAAAAAAAAAGTAGGAAGAGACTATGTTTATAGATGGTTGCTAATGGTGGCTCCCTTCCAGCTTTCAGATCATGCTAATGTCTCTCTGGGGAACAAGGATGCAGTCCTGAGGCACTGTAGTCAGGGTGGAGGCAAACCCAGCTGGGGACAGAAAGAACTGACATGTTGTCCCCAGGAGGTGAGGAGTAAATGTCACGAGAAAGCCCTTGGAAATGGTTCTCATCCCATTTCTCCATCAAGGATATTGTGGGATGCACTGTTCCCCAAGGTTGAACGTCAGTATTATTCATGCTCAGGATGGGCTTCTGGGGAGGGAATCCCGGTATTATTTAATTTTTTAAAAAATGGGGGGGGCAATATATTTTTTTTGTGGTAAGCACATGCAAAACGGATTGTGGTGGGACAGCCTCATTTATGAAGCAAGACATTTTCAAAAGGAGAAGAGGTGAGAGAATGGGGTAGGGGGACAATGCCCCTTCTGAGAACTTGGCAAACCTACTTAGAATGGATGGACCAGGTAATTGTGTTTTGAGAACTCTTACCTGGTGTGCCTTCCCAGCTCTGGCAGTGTCTTTTGCCCTTAGTGAACTCAGTGCTTATCCTGGCTGATTCCTCAGCCACCTTACACCTCCTGCTCAGAGTTGCCCATGGTTCCTTCAGTATGGAATGCCAGCAGTTATGTTTGGCTTGCTTTGCCTTGAAGATTGCCTGCAAATAGCTTGCTATTCTGCCCTGGATTTGGGGGTAGCCTGTCTCTGAATCGGATCTAAGGCCCAAGAATTCTGAGTTTGGAATTGGTTTTCCAGGCCTTGCATCCTGTGAGGCTGATTTCTTTAATCTTCCTCTTTCACATTGCTCCAAATAAGCTTGGGCCTTTACAGGAAGGTTAAGTAAACTTTGACAAAAGTCACCAGAAGTCCCAGAGAAAGAAAGAGACTTAAAACAGGATGCAGGCTACTTTCAAATAGCCTTGGAAGATTTCTTCAGTGTTTTTATTTTACTTTAAAAAGGGAAGATTTCTGGAGATATGTGTCAACTATACCATAAAACCAAAATGCCTATCATTCCCCTCCAACCAAGATAATGGAACTAAATAATGGGTTTATTGCTCTACTGTTCCTTGTTCAGCAACACAATTCCTGAGTTAGAATAAACATGGTTTATTGAGTAATTACTGTGACTCAGCCAATGTGTAAGAACTGTTAATGAAAGGTCTCTTTTAATACTCACCACAGAGAGTTAGTATTGTGTTCCCCTAAGAAAAGTTAAATGTTTCCCCCAAGATTACTCATCTAGCAAGTATGGGAACTAAACCCACAGACTAAATTCTAGGTTTGCTTAATTCCATGCTCGACTCTACCAGGTCTACCAGGTCTTAAGTTCCAATCCCAGCTTTGACTTTTAAAGAACAAATAAATTGTTTAGCCTCATGGGTATCTATCTTCTCACTTATTTGTAAAATGAAGATGATGATATTCCCTTGAAAAGTTAAGGAGTTGAGGGAGACTTGTGAGAGTTTATTTCTGAACTTTAAAATGGTGGACACACGTACTGTGTTATCATTTTATGCATCTATTAGTTACTGGCATACTAAGTTAATAGGATTTTAATTCATTGACAAAGTATGCTCAGATTGTGTGTTCGAAACCTCACTATATATAAAAGGAAGACATTGGTGTAAAACATCCTGACTTTAGACTTGATCCAGCCTGACTTAGTTGCTGAATGACAATGGGTAGTTCCCTTAAAACTGGCCTGGATAATGAAACAGCCAATTCCCAGCTCCCTGTTTCTGCCCTGTGTTTTGACAATCTAATTTAATTTACTGTGTAAATATTCAGGAATCCAAATAAGAGACAATTGCTGTTCGTCTTATATGTGCTTAGGGTCTAGATTAGAAAATGTGGCATGAATTTGAAGAACCAAATAATTTTTGGCTTATTCCAAATGTTGGGTGATTTTTCTGACTCTGCCTGCCCTACATTATTACTGCTGTTCTAATGATTCATATCATCTCCCTAATTTTGAATGAGATTTCTCCTGACTTAGGATTCTCTTTTCTGACCCACAGCAAAGAAAATCAAAATGGACTTAATTGAGATCAATTTTTGATAGCAAAGTTCTGTGTTTTCTTCAGAAAAGCTAATGTCATGTGCCTCTACTCAGACAAATGCCTTTCTAAAATCATCCCTGACAGGATGACACATTTTTGGAGAGACATAAAATTCAACACTTTGTAGAATTGTCCCACATAGTATTGATACTTAAGTTTTCATTTTTTCAACTTCAGGAAAGAATGCTTTCCTAGTTTAAACACAGTCTTCTTTAAGGGAAACTGGAAACCTACTTGGCAGCACTGCTGAATATTTATTGAGGTCAAATTTTGTGGACACAATGGATTTCATCAGCCAAGCAGAAAACAAGTCAGGCACATCCATAGCCATTATTACAGAACATGATCTATACTCTATGTCTTCCCCGCAGTGAGCTACTTCTGAAGACATTGTGAGAGAACCTGCACTATCCCTAACTTGTAATTAGCAAGAGGGTACCAAAATGGTTGTTAAGGCAAAATGATGATGATGATAATTGATGATGGTGACAAAGGAGGAGCAGAAGGAGAAGAAAAGGAAGGAATGAGGGAGGAAGGAAGGAAGGAAGGAAGGAAGGAAGGAAGGAAGAAAGGAAGGGTTGGATAAGTGAGACATGGTAAGCAAAATTACAGCCTTTTCTTTCTCAACAGATTTGACTCTTTTTTTTTTTCTCTCCAGGTATTGGTAATGCTCAGAAGACATTTTCAAACACCTGACCTCCATGTCTATGGCCAGCTAAGAGTAAAAGACCAGGACTAGGGATTAAGCAAAAGCACAAACAAAAAATCAAGACAACCTAGGAACATTTAGCTTGGACTTCACATCAGGGAGAGGTTAAATACAATATATGGCCAAAAAAAATATTTACCCAGTAAATCCTACCTGTCAACATCACAAACTTGGTATTAAAAGCCCCAGTCCTGTATTTAGGAAGAAAAGATAGAGCCAAAAGAAGACAAACAAAAGCAGCCATCAGCTTGCATTTAAAAAGACCCCCAACCTCCCTTAGTAAACTCTGTAGGTCTACTTAGAATAGCATTGATCATGCCACTTTGGGAGAAGAAAGGCAGGAGAGAAAACTTGCACCCTTATGTTGAAGCATACCACGTGAAGATGACAAAGCCTTAGAAATTTAATTAAGTTGACCCTTAGATTTTTCTCCTCTGAAGGAAAAGGGCCTATCTTGAATGTTCTTGCTGACTGTAAAAGCAGGGCCTACCTCTAATCATGTTTCTTACTGATGAAGCCTCAGAGGGTATGGGAAAAGATCAATCTTATCATGAAATGGTTTCCTGTTTTAATTTGATTGATGCAGAAAAGACTATATCATGTGGAAGCTTTCAAACGGCCTTCAGACACAACCAGGCCCCAATCAGGCTTCTGAGTCATTGTGCCTTAAGGTTTTCTTTCTGTTATTTTCCCCTTCCCTCTCTGGGTCCTGCATATGAGTCAGAACGCTTTGTACCATGGAGAAACAATATAAATAAATCATGTGATAAAATGACCTTTTTGAAATCACGTTTTGGCTGGAAGATGCTTTTTACAGCTGTCTCTCTGCTCTGACTGCAGATGCCAGTGAGAGTGGGGCTTTTACAAGCCCCACACTGAAGTCTGACATCCGCTGAATCCAATTCTGGGGAAGCTAAATTCAACACACTTCCTTTTTTTTTTTTTTTTTGGTCAGTTTGAAAACCCATACTGTCAGTGAACTGGCATGTATACAAATACTATCCTTATCTTTGGCCTTCCACATTGCTTCTGGAGAGAAGAAAGTGGTTCTGGGAGAGGGGCCCAAGTGAAGGATCTGGAGACAGTTTGTTTACTTATTTATCGTATTTGTTTACTGGCATGATGATTAGGGCTGGTTGTGTTGCCCTGGGAACTGTTGACTCCAGTGGCATGCAAAGAAGGAAATGGCTTGGGAAGTGACATGGGAGTCCTCTTTTTCTGTTGTACTTGCACTAAAAAGTGTGACAGGTCTATATATGCCAGGAGATGAGACACAGTTACTGGGGGCAGGGCGTGGGAGTAGTGGGGGGCCCCTTTCTCCAGGTTTCAGAGCTTTGAGGAGTATCTGACAGACTGCTCTATTTGTCAACATTGCCTAATCCACATGTCAAACATTTTCTCTCTGTTTCCAGGACATGTCCTGTTTGTGTTCCTTTCTAGAGGGATTAGAATTCACAGATGTGTGAATCCCCAAAAGGAGTGGAGTGTCCTTGGAGGAAGGAAAGCATGGCCACCTGGATGGCCTTCTAACTCCATTTTGTCTTCAGTAAATTTTCTAATATAGTTTTGGCCGAGTCATCTTATGTCAGTGGTAGCAGAACAAGAAGTAGAAATTAAGCATTCTCTTTCTCAAAGCAATTCTGAAACATCCCTGTGCCTTTGCTTTCCTAGTTACTCTCTGTTCTTTTGGAAGGATGCAAGGAATAAGTCATGATTTAAAAAGCAAGAAACATCTACTCTCCTTAAGTGACCCATATGTGACTCCTGCCTGGAAGCTGGGCCCTCCCCCTCCTGCCCATTCTCCCTATGATTTTTCTCCCATCCCCTCCTTTGGCTTACTCAGATCTTCTTCCACTTCTCAGAATCCATCAAGTGCTCTTTACCCTTTTCCTTTTCCATCTCCTCCTCCTCTTCTCTATCACTCTTTTCAAGACAGCCTCCATATCTAGTCTACTCACTTTCTAATGTAGGAATTGGTTTACAGTTCCCCTCAGAATCCTAGTGCAGATGCGGCACACCCAGATAGACTTGGAAGAGTGATGGAGGCCATCCCTTCCATTCCTGCCCTGGACTTCTTTTTGATCATTAAGCTGGAAAACCAGCTGGTCATGGGCCAGTTCCACCAGTGATTGTTGAAAACTCTACAGCATAAATAAAGAAAAAGATAGGCAAATAAACAAACAAACAAATAAATGGTAAAATAAAGCAGAGTCTTGAAAACTGGTTTAGCCACATCTTAGTGGCCACACTACCTTTTGGACAAGAAAAAGTCCTTTTGTGTTTTTGAGTTCAAGTCATAAAAAGTAGATGCTTGTGCTAGAACTTGATTTGTAAACCAGGCTAGCCTTGAACTCACAGAGATCTGCCTACCTCTGCCTCCTAAGTGCTGGGACTAAAAACCAGCCTGATCTACAAATTGAGTCCCAGGACAAGCTCTAAAGCTACACAGAGAAACCCTGTCTCAAAAAACCAAAACCAAATAAAGGAAAAAAGCAAATGTGTATCGTTTTGTTTACTGTTTAAAATTTGGTTATGCCTTGCATGAGGGAAAAGATGCTGATAAAAAATCCAGTGTCAACCATTTAATAAATGTAATAAATAGATAAAATACTTCCTTTCCATTAAGACAGTTGAGATGCTAGCTTAAACTCTGGTGTAAATTTTATAATGTTGCCACCAGTCAACCATTTTTGACCTAGAAAAAAATCAGGCTTTCATGTGGTTCCATATAATGCAGCAGCTTTTATAAAATTTTGATTTGGGCTAAGTATTTCTATAGTTTCTAAGTCTTGGAGAACCCACAAGGACTTCATCCCTAACTAGTATTGTCAATCCTCAGGCTTCCTAGGGGTTGTATGTTTTTCTCTGATGATGTGATATTATAGCTCACCTAAAGGTGCCAATCACAGGTCAACAGCTTAACCCTTACTGACTTAGTACAGATTAGAAGTACATCTGGAGACTCAATGCCTTGACCCAAACTATACAAATCTTACAGCTGTAAGTGTTGTACATTGTGGTGATAAATTATTTATGATTTATTAAAGCTTGCTTGAGAATTCAGAAAGTAAAGTCAGTCTCAAGCTATAGAGATCAAACAGTGGTGGAACATATCTTTAATCCCAGGACTCAGGATTAATAGGTACACTCATCTCTGTTAGTTCAAGGCTACTATGGCTTACACAAGAGTGAAGAATAACAGAGCTCATGTCTTCAATCCCAGCATTAATGATTAAATACAGGCACAAGGTCTCAGAACTGGCACTCATTTTCCAGCCACATTGAAGATAGGAATACACTGAAATCTCAGGATTCTCCAGCCACACCAAGGAGAGGCAGCAGTCTGAGGTTTGGTGAAGCCAGGGTCACCTTTCAGTCTGAGGTAGAGTATGAGCTAGTAGCCAGGCCTTTGCTTTTCTGATCTTCAGCTTGAAGTTTGAACCTCAATATCAGTTTCTGAGTCATTCATTTTCATGTTACAGTACATGATGAAGACATGATTGTGTAGATTAGAAATGCCATGCCATATTGCTTAGGGTGAGATCCATCTAAAGTATTCATTTGTACCAACCCTTTAATTTTAAAATGAGAAAATGAGGGCTAGGGCTGTAACTCAATTGGTAGAGTGCCAGCCTAGCATACACAGCCTAACAAAATTCTGAGTTCAGTTCCCAGTACTGAATAAATTGGGCAAATGACACGTGACTAGAATCCTAGCATTCTAAAGGCAGGTAGCTGAGGAAGTTGTTCTCGGCTACATACTAAAAGAAGTTATATTGAGGTAAAGAAGAACCAGTTTCAAAGAATAATAATAATTAATAATAAGAGGGAGGGGGGAGAAAATTTCAACTCACTTGTAAGTGACTTAGGGTTTCTGTTGCTGTGAAGATATGAAGAGACATTACGACCAAAGAAACATGGCAGCATGCAGGAAGACACGATGGAGAAGATATCAGCATTTGGATTGGCAGGCATCAGGGAGAGGGAGAGAGAGACAGAGAGAGAGAGAGAGAGAGAGAGAGAGAGAGAGAGAGAGAGAGAGAGAGAGAGAGAGAGAGAGAGAGAGAGAGAGAGAGAGAGAGAAGAGAGAGAGGCCTGACTTGAACATCTGGAAACCTCAAAACCCATCCCCAGTGCCACATTTCCTCCAAGGCCAAACATATTCCAGCAAGACCACATGCTCTAATCCTTTCAAATAATACCCCTCCCTGTGAGCCTTGGGGGCCATTTTTTCATTAAAAACCACCACAGTAAGCATCAGGACCAGCCCCTTACATGGTATCTTAGGGTACAAGTGTTGGCACCTCTGTGCTTAGCTTTAACTGCTGCTGAATATCCAAAACCAGAGAGGAATTTTCCCTGGGCTAATTATTGTGAAGAAACTCCAGAAAGTAGAAATTTTCATTAGACTGAGGTAAAACTCCAGCCCAGCATATGTTGAGGAGATTCATTTACTGTCTACCAACTTCCATGTTTCTTCCCCAGCCCAAGCCCCTCCCTTGGTCCTGCACCAGTTTTTATTAATTCATAAGGACATTATGAAGTTATTCTTCCCTACTCACTTCAGCCATGAGAGATTTAGTGCCATATATATATTGTACATCTGCTTATACAATATACATCTGTGCTTTAATTGTAAAATGCTGTGAGGAGTAAATATCTGATACATTCAGATTTCCATGGTACTTTTCCTTCCTACAAAGTTATTTATAAGGTTAAAGCCTCTGCTTGGTAGATGTTATTTTGGCTGATTTAGAAACCTATTGGACACAGCACTAGGTGGGTTACCAAGTAAAAAAAAATAAATAAACAAACACCACATATCAAATTATAATTATTTTAGTTTCCCACATTATGAAGTAGGAGTTTGAAGAAAGATATAAGTTTGTTGATGGGAGATGTTATTCTGTATATATGTTTCTCATACTGGTTAATAAAGCACTGTGGCCAATGAGATAGCAAGATAGGCGGGGCTAGGAGACAAGGAGGAAAGAGGAAGTAGTAGGGAGGGGTCGAGAGGTAGACCTGAAAGAAAGAAGATGCCGGCTGCGGCTCCCATGTAAGATAACCACGTGGAAATACTTAGATAAGTAGAAATGGGTTAATAATTAAGACAGAGCTAGCCCGTTAACAATGATGGTAAATGGCCAACAGAATTGTATCAAATACAGAGTCTCTGCGTGTTATTTGGGGCACACGTGGCGGCGGGACCGTGGCCGAAGGACCGGGAGGGGGTGGGGTGGGGGTGGGGTGGGGTGGGGGAGGGACCTGCTGTAACAGTTTGTTTAAACATTTGTGATTTGCTTGAAGTGGCCATACTCAGTTGACCTTCATTTAAGTTACTACTCATGCTTTTGACCTCTGTATTAGTCCATTTTTGCTGCACCAACAAAGACATGATGCTGGTTATTTTATAAGGAACAAGATTTATTTTACACACAGTCTTGGGAGTTGACTGTTTTTTATTTTGTTTTGTTTTGTTTTTACTCTTTGTTCTTTGGGAACCTGCCACCCATCTCCCAAATAAATATACAGCTTAGTTTTACTTATGAATGCCTGGCCTTAGCTTGGCTTGTTTCTAGCCAGCTTTCCTTAACTTAAATTTTCTTATATACCTTTTGCCTCTGGACTTTTATCTTTCTCTATTTCTGTATATTGTTTCTTTACTTCTTATTCTGTGTGTGGCTGTGTGGCTGGATGGCTGTCCTCTCCTCCTATTTATTCTCTCTGCCTGCGAGCCCTGTCTATCCTTTCTCCTGCCTTGTTATTGGCTGTTTAGCTCTTTATTAGACCAAGCAGGTGTTTTAGACAAGCAAAGTAACACAGCTTCACGGAGTTAAACAAATGTGACATTAAAAAAATATAACACATATTTACATCATTAAACAAATATTCCACAGCATAAACAAATGTAACACATCTTAAATGAATATTCCACAAGAGTTGACAATCTTCTGAATTGTTTCTCTCCTTCCAGCAGGTCCCTGCAGCTACTTATAAGATAATAGCTCCTAGGCTTGATACATATTTATAATTGTTAGGCAAATTGCTTAGGCTTATTACTGGCTAGCTCTCACTTATAAATCAACCCATTTCTACTAATCTGTGTTTCACCATGTAGCTATAGCTTACTGGTGATGTCCTGCTATCTTGCCTCACTTCTCACTCTGCCTTCTCTTTTTCTCTTTCTCTGTTTGAATTTCCTGCCTGGCTTTACTCTGCTTAACTATTGGCCAAAACAGCTTTTACTCATCAACCAATAAAAGTAACACATATTTGCAATAGAAAATGATAGGCACTACATATGGAGCTTGTTTTCTTCTTGGCAAGACTGGCCTATTGGGCAAATAACTACCCTTCCCTCAACTGCTGACAGTAAGCACAATGTCCAAACTGGACAAGCAGGTTACAAAGAAAATTGTTGGCTGAATCTTGCCAAGACAAGGTAGGACAATCTTTTGAATTTTCCTGCTTCTGCAAATGATCTGTCAGATATTCTCTTTGGCCTCCTGCCAAAGTTGGTTGCCCCAGCATTGCTAAGAGACTTTGGGTGACTGTCCAGGAAGCCAACTGTTTCTGTCATTGATTGTACTTCCTGCTTTCTCAGGTAATACTAATTTTCTTCTCAGGTCTTTGATGGGGTTGAAGGCCAGATAGTCACAGTTACTATCCTCTCATTTTTTAGTTGAGACATTCTAGTACAAGACTTAGGCTCCTCAGAATAGCACAGCTATTGTTATAATCTCTGTTATTTGCCAGTTACCTATAGCCTGGGCATCTAGTATGTGTTTGTATTTCTTGCTTGATGTTGTTCTTGTTTGCTGTAGTTCTATTTTTGTGTGTGTTACTACGCTTTCTCTCTCTTGGACAATACTTGATATTTGTTCTCATTACACATGGTTTTATATTAACTTTAAAACCTTGTTATTTAGACAAAATGGGGAAGTGTTGTGGAAATTCATTCTACTAATAGTTTTGGGGGCCAGTCTTAGGGCATGGCTTCTGTGTGCAGACTTAATCTCTTATAAGGAAGAGGAGGAGGTCTCTCCTGCTCTCTTATGGAGATATGATAGCAGCTTCCATTGACTCCAGGGCAGAAGACTGAGGCAGCTCTATTCCTTGTTGTTATTTGTGAGTGTTCCTCAATAAACATTTGATATCCCTTTATTTGTTCTCTTATGGACTCACTTACCTTTTGCCTCCACATTCATCTTTCTCAAGGGTGTAGCCCCCGCCCCCCCCCCGTAACCCATCTCAGTGTGCTCTGCACTAAAGGCCCCATTGCCCCAGTACTGACACACTGAGGACCAGGCCCCTACCACATCTAAACTAGAGCAACATAACACCTTCAAGTCCCAACCATTCAGCAGCTATCAGCAAGGATTAAGATGTTCCTTATCTCTGTGACATTTTTAAAAACTTACCACCAAATATGTGACAAGAAAAGAATGCCAATGAGTATTCACCAGTTCACAGTAACAGTGTTTTTCCAAAGTGCAGTAGCACCTTGACCCACATGTAAATGGATAATTAATTGGCTCCTCAATGTGGTTCTATGTTTGCCCAGTTGATGTCATTATATCCTTTTCATGTTGGAGTTTGATTAATCAATGCATCAAATATCAAAAAGATAATTACTTTCTCTTTTAAACTCACATTTTAATTAAGGTATTTTATTAATCTCCAATTATCTTTCCCCTCAATAGTTCTAATTTAGTGACTTTCTCCTTTGAGATAATTTTTAACATGTTTCTTAGCTTGGGTGTATTGGAATTGGGATGGTTTGGTTGATTCATATGGCAGCTTCCTTTTTCAAAATGGTCAATCAAAATTTTCTTTGATGAACAAGAAACCTAGAAAAATAAATGATGCTAGTCTAGAAACTTTTGGTAAATTGGATCATATTAAGAAAAACAAACTGTGTAGATAGGTATGAAGAATGACTCATTCATGACTAGTCTGATGAATAGGAGGAGGATGCTCTCAGGCAGCACCTGAATGTCCCATGCTGTGCACACATATGCAGTAAGCAGGCTCTTGAGTGGCAGAGAGCTAGTTTCAGATTTGCAACTCATATTTTTTCTTTAATACATGTACAAGTATATTTTTAGGAAGCTTTGCTAGCACTGAGTTTCCATATGACTTCTTCATGTAGAACCTTTAAAGAATTTCCAAGTCCCCAGGATCTGATGTCTAAACAATTAATCAAAATTGGCATAGTCTCAACCATTCAGTTATTTAAACATAGAAGACTGAAGTCATGGGTAAGGTGATGGGATAGTAGAACACAAAGTCCAAGGCTTCCTGTTACCACAACATCTAATCTAGAATTCTTTAGTTAGGGATGGGCTCATGGTACTAACCTTTAATGTGTTTTCATTCCCCAGCAAGTTACCTGCCTACAGTACTTAATAATCACAAGACCCTAACAAAATACAGTTTTTTTTTTAATCTTCCCCTCCCCACCCCAGTGAGAAAGTTTAAGCTCAAGGTGTTTAAAGCTACTTGCACAAACCCTCTGTCAGATCACAAACCCTAGGCCGAGACCAAGCCATTCATTCTCAACTAGGGCAAATTCTTTTTCCTTTCCCAATGGTCATCGGGCATGGTCTGGAAATGTTTCTGGTTGCTCCAACTGGAGAATAGTGCTACTGTGACTAGTGGCTGCTGCCTGCTCAGCATCCTCTAAGCAGGATTCTCAACCTTCCTAACGCTGTGACCCTTTAATATAATTCCTCATGTTGTGGTGACCCCAAGCATAAAATCGTTTTGTTGTTATTTCTTTCTAAACTTAGTTTTGCTATTGCTATGACTTGTAATGTAAATATATGATATATAGGATATCTGATATGTGACCTCTGTGAAATGGTCATTGATCCCCCCAAAAGTTTCATGGCCCACAGGTTGAAAAACACTACTGTACAGCATAGGATTATCATTGTGTATGTACAATAGTTTCATAGCATCACTGCTGAGCAAAGTAGGCCTAGGGTCTCCAGTACTGTCCAACAGAACCCTTACAATGATGGATATATTCCAAAGATCACATAAAGTGCTAACTGACATGGCTAGGATGAACTATATGTCAATTCCTTTTATTCATACAATACTATCAATTGTCCAGTGGTCACGCATCCAGATACTTCTGGTCTTACTTACATACTAGTCAGCCCTTCCTTGTTTGTGACACACCATGACAGTAACACTTTCACAGAGTTATGATGAGATTTGAATACAAGAAGTATGTGTGCATTAGGCTAGTAGCTGTGGTGTTAACATCTACAGAGTTATTTATACAAAAAGCTTAGGAACAGATATTTTTTTCAGATTTTGGACTACTTGGAGAGTAATAATGAGATATAGAATCTGAGCTTCAACTCAAAATTCATTTGTACATACATACAAGTATATATATTGTGTGTGTATATATATATATGTATATATATTCTCTTTAAAATAAAATAGAATAAAAATTTTCTAGAGGTAATTGTGTGAATGAAACAAAGCTTAAATACATTGAACTATAAGAAGACAGGTATTAAGTCTAATTGTGTTGGCATTCAAAATGTTTCAGATGTTGAGGCTTTTTTTTTTTAATTTTAGAAATTCAGATTAGGCATGTTTGAACTATATGTGAACACTGCTAAATGTTTGCATATGTTTATTATATACAACACACATCCCTGAAGCAGTTTCCCATAAGTGGTTTTACATTAATAACTACATGTTCACAAATTTCACAGATGAGTAAATGATTAGTCCTTGATCTTGCTTAGTCCCCATGTGTCACCGCCACACATGCTAGGACCCCAAATATGGGAGACCCACTTCTCTAGATCTATGAACAACAAAACTGGAATAAATATGTCAGAATATTAGCATTACCAAGGCTCCTAACTCTCACTACCACGGGCAGGTTTCTTCAAACACCAATGGTGTTCCTTCAAACACCATGGTGAGGTCTGAAATGTAAGATACGTGTGCATTTGTAGAAGCGTATCATTTGATGCCTGACAGTGTCCTGGAGACCAACTCTATTTCTGTAGTTTCAAGGTAGTTCTGGGAGAAAAGAGAAGTGACCCTTTAGGACATTGTATGGGTCCAGGGGACTAGGCAAGCTCTCTAGTGATGGTCCTTAGAGGCTGATGCTGGAAGCTGGACCCAGACCTTTCTACTGTATGAGAATAAAATTAGTCCTTAAATGTCAAGGTGTCCATGCATCAGAAAAAGGAATAAGTTGATGAAAAATCTTGCAAAGTTAATGTTGGCATACAACCAGTTAGATCCTCTTTGCACTTATGAGTTCCCATGATCTTTGAGTTGAGCTCCCTCTGAAACAGTGTCTAAACTCAGGGGGGAAAAAAAAAAAAGAGTCCAGGACCCAGAAGTAATGAATGAGTTAGAAGAAAGACATACATGGTCTTTCTTCCCCTCTTTCTCTTCCGGGTTTTGTATCCCTTGTCAACTTTCTAGAAAAGCCAGCATGTGTGTAAACCAGGCTTCTCTTTGCACTGTTCTCCTCTGCTTATTGTTTTACCTCACTAGTTTTCATCATAACCTTCAGGAATCATTATTCCATGTTTGTAGCGCCACTGCCTTGAGTCTCTGTGTCTAACCATTGACATAAGGTGCCTGAAGGTGGAGACAGTTTCCAACCTCTCCATCAAGACATTTTTATAAGACTTTCAGAATACCTAATGCAGTCTATGTTTATTGAACATTATTTGGATGAGAAATAAATGTAAACCAAACTGACTTGTACTGAAGCACATCCAATTCCTTTTGCTTTCTTATGTAAGCCATAAACCATTGCCAAAAGATAGTTTTCCATGTCCCATGAATGAATGAATGAATATCCATAGCTTATGTTTCTTCCTGGATATGAGGTAAGTTCGATTTAGAAGCAGTTTTCCAAATCATAATTGTCTCTAACTTCAAGATCTAAGAATAGGACCTCCTAGGATGAGGCCCTTAATTGGAAAATTATTCAAGCAGTTATATGAAACATGCAAATGTCAGGTCTAAAGCTCACTTAGACATGGGAATTCTACTTCTGATAAGAGGGTGCAGTAGGTACTCAGCTCAACAATATTCAGCAAAGTCCCTATTTCAAAACCTTTGAGTAGATAGTTGCCAAGACAGCCCTCTTGCAAGCACTTAGCACATAGAATGATTCTATTATGCCCATTGGACCAGGCAGGGGTCAGGTGTCAGTCACAAAGAATACCACGGTGATGTAGCTTCATTTAAGCTGGTAAATCTTACAAATTTGGCTTCACTTCCCTACTTGGTCACTTCCAGGTGGTTTTGGACAAGCTACACAACCTTCTTTGGTCTTTCATTTCTCATCTGTTAGCTGAGGTGATAACAGACTATACACTGTTGTAATACCATTTGAATATTTTTTGCTTAATAATTTACTACAGTGTCCAGCATATGGAAAGTATTTTATAAGCATCAGTCATATGTGATTATTTTAAAACTGGGCTACTAACTCTTTGGTGTTTTTTCCATTGAAAGGTGGAGGTTATGTCCCTTTTCTAGAATATGGGTAAATATCTGTTCACTAATGATAAAATATGGTGATACTGACATTTAGTTGCCTTCCAAGCAAGAAGTAGTAAGGAGATAATGGCCCCCATTTTGTTTACTGCAGTACTGACTGACCTTGGAAGGAGGTCAATGAGCCACTTCCATGAGGCCACCATGCTGCACAGAGCATGATAGCCTAGGCTATCTGGCCAGTGAGCTTTTGGTATTCTCCTGCCTCTGCCTTCCATCTTCCTGTAGGAGTGCTGGGTTTACAGACAATTGCATGGTGGAGCCAGCTCTTAGGTGGGTTCTACGAATTCAAATTCAGGTCCTCCAACTTGTACAGCAAGTATTTTACCCAGGAAGCCATCACCCCAGCCCCATTTTGAAGTTCCAAGGAGGCAGCTTGTATCTCTTATTCAGTTTTCAAGGAGGGAAGAGTATCCCATACATACAAATGTCCCTTCATATGGCAAACTGAAGTCTGTTTAAAACCAACATCCAAATCGGCTGCTCCCTTTGATGGAATGGTCTTGTGTAGTCAGTGGGTAGACAAAAGACTTTTTTTTTTTTGAGTAAATATGTGAGGGTGTTAAAGTAGGCTGCTAACTAAGGTAGTTCCTCTCTTTGGTACATTCTGTGCCCTCCCCTCTGCAGAGGAAACAACTGAGGCTTATTCAGAAGGAAATGAATGGCTGGTCACAGAGTCACCCAGAGGCTGATCCTCCTTGGCAGCTGCAGAATGCCTTTTCCTGTTTCATGTCTGTTTGTGAGCATTCGTATACATATATTCGTATAGCACTGCTCCTGGGCAGAGAAAACCCTTAATTGTGAAAGAATTACAGAACACTAGAAAGAAGGAAAAAGGAAACATCTTCCTTGGAACACACCTGTGAGCCCCTCTGACTAGAGCTTTGTGAATGAATGGCCCGTTATCTCTCTCCTGGTGATGTGGTCACAGCTAAACTGGCACCAACACAGCTGTTCACAGCTGCACACAAGATGTGAGCAAGCGATGGTGTCAGCCATTTGTCCTCATGTGGTGTGACTTCATTCAGTTCCTTTGAGAATGGACCCTGACCCTGTGTTCTAACAAGGATCTAATCAGCAAATCTGAAAGGCACGAGTGGGCCAGATTTCCTGGAATGAGGTGATGCTCTCTCTATGACTCTCTGCTCAGTACCACCCCCACCCTCGGAACACAGCGAGTCCGTGGTGCCCACCACTGGGCTCAGAACAGAGTGAGCTGAGAGAGAATCTTGACAGTGTGTTTTCAATAGACCCTGAGCAGGAAGTGAACTGAGGTGGAACAAATGTCCTCATTATTTGAGGGAGACCCACAGCTGCCCTGAACTGCTCAGCTATGTTAACTGACACCAGAACTCTCTTCATCAAACAGTTCAATATAGTACAACAACTAAACAAAGAAAATTTTAAAAAATTGAGCCTTTACTACATGCCAAGCAAATGTACAGAACCCAAATGAGCAATCAAAACCTTTTCTATTTACTAGAGTGCAAGTTTCATATTTTGCTCCTGAATGCCTTTAACATGGCTGACACAGTTGGGCGGTGATGGCACACACCTTTAATCCCAGTACTCAGGAGGCAGAGGCAGGCTGATCTCTGTGAGTTCGAGATCAGCTTGTTTTACAAGAGTTAGTTCCAGGACAGGTTCCAAAGCCACACAGGGAAACCCTGTCTTGAAACCCCCCCCCAAAAAAAAGGCTGGAATACTTTTTATGTTCAATAAATAGGGATAAATGACTACTAATGCACACAGAAAATCAAGGTTTGCCAACAAAGTATACTTTTCCCTTCATTCATTTTTAAATTTTCAACAAGTATGCATTAATTCACAAGTTGGAGAAAAGAATACATGTGGATATATGTAAAGACATGTGTGTAAATATATAACCAGAAGGTCGTGTTTCTAATGACATCTTTCTTTGATATTAGAAGAAAATGAACCAAAAGACTCATGTGGATGCCTAGTTATTCCTCCTGAAAACTAAGACCTAATTCCTAATGTAATGGAAAATTTGAACTTAGCCATTTTAAATAGTAAAGGGAAGTGAAGAATGGATTCCATATCCCAGATGCATAGCATATTATTCCTATAGAGTTAACATGGCATAATTTAATATAAATCCTCATTCCCTATTTTTTTCTGGAAATATTTTTTTGGAGAAGTAAATAAGGATATATCTATACTAAGAAACATATCTTATTGGTATAAAAAGATTTACTTATTTAGTGTACGTGGGTGGTTGTGGGTGGGTGTGCATGCGCATGCACCTGAGCATTTTGTATGTGCCCCATGTGTATGCAGGAGCCTCTGGAGGTCAGAAGAGGGTATTGATCACATCTGGAAGTGGAGTCATTGACTGTTGTGAGCTGCCATGTGGGTGTTGGGAACTGGTCCTCTGTAAGAGCAGCATGCACTCTTAAGTGCTGAGTCATCTCTCCAGCTCCTTTGGATTTCTGATTGTGAAACAAAGGTTTAAATTCATGAACCATTCTAATAGCAGACTACATGAACAGTATTAAGCTATCTTGATTCCTGAGCATACCCACTTTGAAACCCTCACAATCGAATAAGTATCCAGTCAAATAACTACATGATTAAGTCACTAAAAAAAAGTGGCAGTATTTTTTAACTGCTGCAGTGGGGATTAGAGACTATAAGTTGCCTGCATTAGCAGTTACAGTGTAAAGTTACAATTGCATATGCTATTGCTCATATAGTAAGACAACCCCTTAGCCCAGGAGACAATGGAACCTACAGCAATATGGCAGACAGGAAATAGACCCTGCTATGCACAAAGCATCCATTTCAAGCCTAATTTGTGCCTCTTCCATGCAAAAGGTATCAGGATGGATTTGTGAAAGGTGCTTCCTCATACCAAGAAAATAAAGCCTTTCACGTATGAATGACTTCTTGATCCATCAGTGGGGATGAGGAAGAAATAATCTGAGTTCTAAACCTGTGAACAGAATTACAAAGATACCAGGAAAGGGTGGGGTTTGGATAACTACTTAATACACAAATAACTACTGTGCTAAGAGGAGGTCTAGAACACTGGCTTATATCTTAGTTATTTTTTCTGATTGCTGTGACAAAATATCTGACAAAGAGAAACTAAGAGAGGAAGGCTTTATTTCGTTTGTTCTTCCAGGATTACAGTCCATCATGACTGAAAGATGGAGCTCGAGGCACTGGGTGACATTGCATCCATAGTCAGGAAGCTCAGTGGTGAATGCTGGCACTCCGCTCACTACCTGCTCTTTACTTAGTCCAGTACCGCAGCTCGTATAATGGTGCCACCCACATTTAGGGTGGGTCTTCCCGTCTCCATTAACCCAATCCAAAAGCTTTCCTCACTGAGGTGGCCAGAAGCTTGTCTCCTGGTTGACGATAGACCCTGGAACCTTGACAAGCTGAAGGCTTATGGCTGAGAACGGCTGTCACTCATGTGTTGAGATCTGGCTTCAGGCTCCCTGGCCCACCTTTGTGTTCTCTTTCTTCATAGGTCTAGGCTTTGGGTGAGAAAGAAAAATTTAGGCCAGGAGAACCTCCAGCCATTGCCCCAATGGGGCAGGCTTCTGTAACTGGTTGCAACTACACCTGATCTTACAGAGACCGAAAGAGAAAACATTGAGCAAGCCTAATATTAGAGACATGGCACTATTATATTCTTTCCCGGTTCTGGGGCTGGAGTGTGATCATCACCCTTGTTCACTCAGTTTGGAGGGTTAGACTATACTGGAGACCAGGTCAATGCTTCTGAAGCTTTAATATTCACTCATAAGAATTGCCTGATAGTCTTTTTGAAATAGACTGTAGGCCCTTACCTCAGAATCCATAATGCAGTAAGTCTGAGGACCAATGATTCACTCAAGCAAGTTCCCAGGTATTGCATTTCTCTAGGAGCAAACTTCTGAGGACCAGTGTTTTAGAGATTATTTAAAGAGAGGTTTATTTTACTTTGTCTTAATACTCCTTTGACCCTGACTGCTTCTATAAAGTACAATAAAATCAGCCGCTAGGAAAGTGAAATGATGCAGTTATATGCATATAAACTCCATTGACACTCTGAATCCCATAGCAACATTTACTGTTCTAATTACTATAAAAATTTCCAAAGGTATCTCAATTCTTCTTAGTGTCAGGCCTTGGCTCTAGGTCTGCCATGGCTCCCTGCCCAATGGGCGAGCACTGTTTAGACATCCCTTCAATGATTAATTGCCTCACAGATTTCTAGGGTAAAATCCAAAGACCCCAAACCTAAACCACAATTTCCCACACTGGCAGCAAAAACTAGCAGCCTTTGAATTTTAAAAACTGTTTCGACAGTTTCCTATATATGCAATGTGTACGGCTGTATTTAACACCCTATTATCCTGTTATCACCCCCACCTTCCCTCTCACCAACTTCTCCTTAACAAGTCCTCCAGTGGCTACACCATCCAAGAAAATGTCACTCCCTCCTGTAGCACCACCAACATAATAACAGTCACTAGCTCCTCAGCAGGGGTGAGGCCTTTGGGTGCCCCTCTGTGCACCATGCAGTGTGGAGGCACCAGTTGGTGGTGGTTGCTATGGCCCTGCCATAGGTAGATAGCGGCATTTCATGGCACCCTCTCCACCCCGATGTTCATACAGTCTTTCCACCCTCTTCCATATGTTCCCTGGGCCTTGGAAGGATGATGGAGATGTCCCATTTATGGTTGAGTGCCTAGCAGTCACTTGCCCTTAGCACTGTGACCACATCACAGTCTTTCATGGTCTCATTGTTAAAGGTGAATATGGCTTGTTACTTTCAGCTGATTCAATAGTACAAAGGAAAAAAATATTAGTGTTGCTCACTGTGCAGCCTTCTCAGGATAAATCTGTTGACAAACTTTTTATTTTTGCTTTTAAAAAATTCAAGTATAAACACATACATATTTGTGAAATTGTGGTATTTGATGTTTAATCATACCCTTAATTACTTGCCACTTGAAAATTTTATGGCACAGTGTTTTAGACCCTTTTCTTGTAGCTTGAGCTGGGTAAAATGCACTGTTATTTGTAGTCACCCCACTGTGCTGTAGCATCAGAACTTCATGCTAGCATTGAGATGCAACTCAGTGCTTACTCATCAATCCATATTCTTTTTAGTCTCTAGCAATTATTGCTCTGCCCTCAACTTCTGTGAGCTCAACACTCTGGATTCTACATGAGTGAGGTCACATGGTATTTGTCTTTCTGTGGTTGACATATTTAACTTAACACGTTCCATGTATGCCACAAATGCCACCCCTCTTTTTTTTAATGGATGAATAGTATCCAACAGTGTATAACTATTGTGGTTTTTGCTTGTTTGTTTGTTATTCATCAGGAGGGGAAATGGCATTTCTTTATATCTCTTGCTTTTTATGTCTCACTATACTGCTTTCACTTTAATTTTGTTTGAGTATATATGCAAGGGTGGGTTACTGCATTATGAACTAATTCTGTATTTTGTTCTTGAGGAGCTTCCATGTTCTTTTCCATCAGCGCTATACTATTTACACTCACCTCAACAATGGATGGGGTTCCATTTTCTCACAATGTTCATATGTTTAGTGCTTTTGATAGTAACCATCTTTGTAAGAGTGAGTTCCTGTATCATTGTGAGTTTGATTTTTATTACCCCCGTGATTTTTCTTTTTTTTTAATAATAAGTCCTGTTTCCTATCCTACACTGTTGGCCATTTGATAGACTTTTGAGAAGTATCAGTTTCTAGCCCAATTTTTTTTTATTTTTGCTATAGAGTCTTTAAAAACGTCCTTTAAGAGGAAAGCCCTGGCAAACAAACAGCTGTCATCATATCTTCTTTACTGTCTATGATATGTGCCTCCACTTTAAACACTGTCAATAACTGGCAGATTATTGTGAACCCTTGATGTATGCAGGAAATGTAGTGTTGTTGCTAACTAATGCATAGTCTTTACCTACTCTTTACTGTAGTCTAAGCATCACACAAGGCAAAACGGTCATCCTCAGTACAGAGGAGGAAGGTGAGGCCCTGGAAGTGCAACATCCTGCATGAGAGAACTCAGAGCAGGCAGGTGCACTGGTGGCTTGTGTGCCACCACACCTCCATTTCACGCCTCTGCCTCACCCCAGGCTTTGAACCTTGTTTTACTCCAGGTGTTTTCCTGCAGAAACCCAGGCCTGGGCAAGCTGTGTGCTTATTTATGCAAAGCCTCCTGGGAAGGCACTGGGAGACTTGGACTACAGATAAGGCTCTACCTACCCTTGCTAATTAAGGCTGGGGAGGCTTCCCTTTCCTCTGTGAGCATCAGTGTGTCCTCAGCCAGTTTTTAAGAGCAAATGATCCTGGGAGGTCAGGAGATATCCTGTGCTCAGGTCACCTGGAAGGGTGTGCTGTCTAGAATCATCGCCATATTCTGAGCTGCTATCATGTGCCGGGGACAATGGTAGATTGTTTATAGGTTGTTTATTATAACAGTTATGTTTGAGTCTCTCTGACCAAACACCTGGCAGCACAGCTTAAGGGAGACAGTTTTATTCTGGCACACAACTTCAAAGTACAAACAATCCATCCTTATGAGGAAGGTGTGACTCAACTCAGTGGTGGTGGGAGCCCACAGCTGAGCCTTGTTCACATTCTGGCTGTGGACCAGGAAGCAGGAACAAGGAGAGAGTACCATCTTCCCATCCACCCCACACACTGACATCTACAGTATCCAAGGCCTTCGAACTGATGCTCAGATCAAGCTTTAAAAATAAGAACCTGGGGTGGGGGTGGGGTGGGGGAAGAGTTCAGATTCAACCCTAACAAAGATATTGACTAGAATATAGGCTTTTTTTTTTTTTAAAGATGAATGCAGTTAGGTGGCATATTAAAGAATTAATTTTATTTAAGTTGCTATTTCTCCAAACTTACAAGTAAAGGCATTTTTGTCTTATATGAACAATATCTTAAATGACGCAGATGCACATGGAAACAGACTAGAAACAAAATGCTAAAGGTTTTTTTTTTTTGGTCAGTGCCCACATTCTGTGAATATATGAATGTTGTTCTTGCTCAGCACAACAGAAAAGCCAAAAGCAACCTCAAAAATAATAGCTATGCCTGATAGTAAGTGCTGTAATTAACCCTACACTAGACCACTCATCCAAATGCTGTTCAGAGTGCTTTATACTGGCTGACTCACTTAAAACCTATGACCACTGCGCTATGAAAATTAGAGTAGCTAGTATCTATAATCAGAATAGACAGCATTATCCCATTTTACAGATTGGAAAGCTGAGGTCTACAAGGAATAACTAACTATCCTCCGAAAATGAACCCTTTCAGAAAGACTTAGGTTTTTCCTGCTGCTCCAAGGGCAAAGTTAGGCAACACTCGGACATACAAACCTATTCTATATGTCTTTGATTGCCGTGTGCTCATTAGCATATCAAAGACCCTACTGTGGCTATAATCTGTACTGTTGACCATTTCTGATTTTTTCTACTGTCCCTCTGCTTAAAAACCTGGTTCACATTCATTACCCTTGATCAAGTTACAGACAAAAGCAGCCTTCAAATTAGGCCCATTAAGATTTATTTTTAATGAGGAGATAATTCCTCTAACAACACAAGCCAGACTCGTGTGGGTATGATTACACAATCAGGCTGTCTTCAAACAGAGTAAAGAAAAGCAGGTTTGTGCCACCCTTTAAATCTGAGTAAATCGCAAGGAGTTCAGCCGGCCTTGATTAATTCCATGCTACTTAAAAGCTACACAGTACAGGGAAGAGTGTCTGGGAGCCCCCCACCCATGATCAAACCATTCACTGTGACAGGCAGAGTATCTGGTTCAGGAATGTGGACATCTTAGAAGGCGCGTGTCCTGAGCCAGGGCACTGGAAGTCACCAGAGGAAGGCCAGCCTGTTCCTTCTCGTGGCTGTACTGTCCTGCATTCCCTGAATTCCCTAGCCAACTCTCTGTGGTTTTCCTCCAGGGAAAAATTTTGATAATTAACCCCAATATTTTGGGGTCCCTCTGCATGATTTTTATGCTCATTTTAGTAGGAAAAGAAACTTCTCATACTGGCTTTCTAAAAAACCCGCCAAGTCATCCTATGGCCATTCCTCCTTCTTAACTCCAGGTTTAGAAAAAAAAAAAAAAATTAGTAAGTAATTTATCAAGTAATGTCTTTATATTTAAAAACTACCAAAAATATTCACTGACATGAAATTATCTTTTCATCTAGTTCATAACAAGGAGGACTCAGGCCATCCTAGAGTAGACTCTGGGATCCCCTGCGGCGTTCCTTCTTTTTACTTTCTCACTGTAGCACTAAGAGTGTCCGTCAGCCAACTCAAGGAGTAGACGAGATTGAGCAACAGCACATTGTTGAAGATGTTTGTGCAGAACTGAACTTAGCAGGAACATCAAGGCATAGCTCCTAACCACAAGCAGGGCAGACAGATAAAGGCAGCCCTAGGGAGAACAAGAGTTACCAGCATGCCTTATGATGCTTCTCCTTGTGATCCTAGACTCAGCCGAGTGGTTAACCTGTTGATATAAACATGGAAGGAAATGCTGTGCCATGTTCAGGGGTGAAGGGAATGAATCACAGACAATAGGATGGTCCCCAAACAGGAGATCAAGGACACCGTGGCTCCTGTTCCCACCACATGTGCAAATACATTTACACGTTCACACACGACTCATCTTGAACTCTCACACACTTCATCTGTGTAGTGAATGTGTCCTCCTCCAGGTCTGTCAACACTCAGTTTTTCTTTCGTTTTGTTTTTTCCCCTCTTGGTTGTGATCTTTTTCACATACTGTTTTGGATTTCTAGGAGACTTCATTCTAGGAGTTTCAACATTTGCGTGGCTTGTTTTCTCTCTGCTGATCTTTCTTAGCTCAAGGGAATCATGACCGCTCACTGGAGGCCCTGCTTCTAAAGCCATGCACACCATTGGCTCCGCATCTCTTTTAATTAGGTAGCTTCAGATGTAGCACTGAGTTATTGGGCTTATTCTTTCACTCTTTTCAGACTTCTTATTATAATGATCTTTGATGGTAAAGAATATATCAATCCTGCCCTCTCCTAGATCTCCTACCCTCAAAGACTATGATAAAATAAGCACCTTATATTTAGCTTGCTTGGCATAAGTTACTTACTGGCTCAAATTTCATCAGCCATTTTGGTTTTCATTTTCTTGTATAAATTCCCTTCACTGGAGGTAAAAGTTGACTTTTTAATGTGGATCCCAACCAGTTTTTAAGGGATGCCTCTCACTTCCATTTATGTGTTTTGAGTGTGGTTTTACCCACCATCTCTCAGTGAATGCTGTAGGTAAATAAGCTGAAGAACTCCATCCTTTGAAACTTCACTTAATATTTCTCCCAGATGAATGTATTGCCTCACAATAGGACTCTTTGTCTCTCATGGTTAACAGGCTCTTTGTCTAGGCTGGTATCCAGCATCCCGGAGTAAAATGTCAACGCTCTCTGTTTAATCAGTGTTTGATTCTTGGCTTATATTTCAATAAGGGGGATGAAATGGTAATTCAAATGTGGCCGTACATACATCTTTGTCCCCTTTCCTGGTATATGTTATATGAATCTCAGCAACAGAATTTGTTTTCAACCTGTAGCAATCCCTTGGAGAAATGTGCTATTCATTTTCCAAAGGGCCAAACAGCTGTGCTGCCATGTCAGCCACCAAAAGCATGCATATCTTTCCCCTTCAGCAGGGTCACGCGACTGTACTCAGTTGTTGTTGCTTCTCTCCTGCTCCTCTCCTGTTTTCAATTCAAAATTGTCAGCCTCTGTCATTTAAAGACTACTGGTTCCCAAAGTACATTTTGTGGAACATTAATCTATAATAGAACTTTTGGTTTGTGTGGATCAAAGTGCTTGAATAACCAAATTATCAGCATCTTCAAGACAGAGAAAACATATCCGAAAATCATTCTGATTCCTAGTTCCTCAACTTCTTTGGCTGTAGCAGTAGCTCATAGACTGGGGTCTCCAGGCCATCTGGTGATTTGTTAGAAATGCAAAGTTTGGATCCCAACACCAAATTACAGAATCCAAAACCCTAGAGGGGAAAGGAAGCCTTGCATTCTGTTTTTCCAGCCCTTGTGGGGAATGTTGGTGTACATTTAGCTTTAGGAACCCTGAAGGGACTGGAGAGATGGCTCAGTGGACCAAGGTTCAGTGCCTAGCACCTACATGGTAGCGCACAACCATCTGTAACTCCAGTTCCAGGGGATCCAATGCTCTTTTCTGACTTCTGTGGGCACCAAGCATATGTGTATTACACAGGCATACATATAAACAAAATGCTCATACACAAAAATTAAAAATAAATAAATGTAAAAATATTTAAAAGTAAGAGAAACCACTGAAATTTGACATTCTTAGGTTAGGCTCAGTTTCTACAGTCCTGGCAGTCACCATGCTTCAATCACCTGGGAAACCACCTGGGAGATCTGGGTTTGGCCCGAAAGTCAACACGTGACACAAGTTGCTAGGCGATATTGATACTTGGAGCATACACTGAATAGTAATATCTTAAGACACTTATAGCCTAAGACAGGCATGGCTGATGTGGATAAAGGAGACTATTTAGACAGGTTCTTGCACTAAGAATCACAGGCACAGGCAAAGTGTTTCCTGTGGTCCACCTGACCAGCCATCCTCCAGTTCTCCACACACATTTGTTGAAATGTGTGTGGAAGTGGCAGCCAGATGTTCCCTTATCAAGCCACACCAGGTGGCAAGTGAGGTGGGGCTACAGATTCTTGCACAGGGGAATTTTTGCTTGCAATTACATGTGAAAAGGTAATATTCTATGATATTGACAACTTGTGTGACTGCCTAGAGACTCAGTTTCTCCAAACAGTCAAAGCAGCACCTGGGCTTAGCTGTATTGAAAGCAATTATCACATTCTTATAAGATGCTGACACTGCGGCACCAAAAAAAAAAAAAAAAAAGTGATGATGATGTCATTAAAGTGAAATAGCTAGAAGTCACCTCATGATTCAATAGGGAAAAGAAGGATATGAGAGCCAAGGTCAGATCATCTTGTTTCTTCTATTCCCTGGGGAATACAAACTGCCTTTTCATCCTAATCTGTGTTGTGCCATGTGTCATGAGAACCTTCTGACATACCTACCACTTTGTTAACTGCAGACTTTACAAGCATTTGGATTGCCCTTGGTCATTTATTTATTTATTTTTCTTATTTTACATATCGATCCCAGTTCCCTTTCCATTCCTCCCTCCCTCTCTTCCACCCTCTTATGTCCCCTCTCCCCTGACCACCCTCCCATCCCATTCTCCTCCCACTCCACATGTAGGGTGATGACTTCCTGGAGGGGTCATCTAAATCTATCAAGTTATTTGGAGTAGAGACTAGGCCCTCCCTCCTACCTCAAGGTTAAGGGAATATCCCTCCATGGAGAACATGCTCTCAAAGTCCTTTTGTGCACCAGGAATACATCCTAGTTCCACTGTCAGAGGTCCCTTAGACTGCCCAGGCCTTCTAACTGGGATCCATGTTAAGGGGGTCTGAGTCGGTCCAATGCTGGATTCCCAGCTATCAGTCTGGGCCCATTAGCTACTCCTTATTCAGGTCAGCTGTCTCTATGTGTTTCTGCAGCCTGGTCTTGTCCTCCATTGCATTTCGATTCTAGTTTGGCTCAGTGTTTAGCTGTGGGTATTTGTTTCTGTTTCCATCAGCTACTAGATGAGGGTTCCATGATGGTGGATAAGTTAGTCATCAATCTCATTATCAGAGAAGGGCATTTATGGTAGCCTTTCCACTGTTACTCAAATTGTTAGTTGGCGTCAGTCTTGCAGGTCTCTGGACATTTCTCTAGGTTCAGTTTTTTCTTCAATCCTATAGTGGCTCCCTCTGTTATGCTCTCTCTCTCTCTCTCTCTCTCTCTCTCTCTCTCTCTCTCTCTCTCTCTCTCTCTCTCTCTCTCTCTCTCTTTCTCTCCTTTCCCTCATCTATTCCTCCCCTGACTCTATCTTCCTAGTCCCATGTGATTTCCTCTCCTCCTCTTCTCTTTCTCCTAGTCTTTTATAGTCTCCTAGTCTCTTTCTCTTGGTCTTTTATAGAAAAAAAATGTGTGTGTGCACATGCACACACATATACATAGAGACTGGACAAAAGACAAAACCCCTAGTCTCCCCTAAGGGTTTATAACTTTCCTCATCTCTAAAGATTCCAAGGAAGATTTCCTATTTACTTGGGCTCTGTGCATGTTGTTGTGTGGGCTAGGTGATAGGCAAGCTAGGGAAGAAGTTACCCTGGACACAAATTGGAAAGACTAGAGACCTACATGTGAAAAAAATCAAGTCTTTTTATACTAAGGGTTGGTTAAATATTGAGGCTGGGAAGTCAGTAGGTGTCAGCAGTTGGGGTCATGTTTGGAGATTGGGATTAAGGGAGAATGGTGTGCTTGCAACTGCTGTGAGTAGAGAAACTAGTAGAGGGATGTAAGGGTACATCAGTGGCCTTGAACTACATTTTCTGTTACTGCATCTCTTAGAGGAAAGTTCTAGAAGAATGTAAAATTTATTTTTATTAATTTGGAGATGTCAAAATTCTGCTTTTATTTATTAAAACAACACATGTTATTAACTTTGAGATGATATATTATCTGAGTAGTATGTTTCCATATTTTATCAATTCAGTGATTTGTTATGTTTGTAATAAGAATAAATAATATCTACTTTTTTTAATAAAGGAACTATGCCTTTACCACTCTTAACAGAAGATATTTGTCAAGAGCTAGATATCATTCATTTATTGTTATTATTTTTTAAAGATTTGATTTATTTATTTACTTATTTATATGCATGTGCGTAAGTGTATATATGTGTACTGTGTACATGTGTACATGTAGGCATCCCTAGAGGCTCGAGGAAGGTGTTGGATTCCCTGGAATTGGAGCTACAGGTTGTTGTGAGCCTCCTGACTTGGGTGCTAGGACACTAACTTGTATACTATGCAAGAGTGGCCAGTGCTCTTAATCCTTGAGCATCTCTCTAGCACCTTTTCTTGTTAGTTTTGAGGCAAGATCTCATGTAGGCCAGAATGGCCTTGAATTAGTGATCTTCCTATCTCCACTTCCTGAGAGCTGGGATTATAGGTGTAGCAGCCATGTTTGATTGATGTGGTGCTTTGTGCATGCAAGAAACACAAAGCATTATGATACTAGGCAAGAATGCTACAAACTAAGCAATAGCCAAAGTTCCAAAGCATGGCCCAGGTTTACCTTGAACTCTTTGTTATTGCTATTGTTGTTTCTCTGTGTATTGCTGGATGTCCTAGAACTTGATCTGTAGACCAGGCTGCCCTAGAGCTCAGAGATCTGCCTGCTTCTGCCTCTCAAGTTCTGGAATTACAGGCATGAGCCACCATGCCATTTATCCAACCTTTATAATTGATCCCAAGGTTTTATGCAGCATGAAATATTCCAATACCCAACTGAGTTACATTCAAACTCTAGGTACCATTTGGTTACCACAGTTTAGAGTAGTTGCTAGCATCTGGAAGGGAGAAGCCAAGGGAGTTGCTAAACATCTGTAATCATAGTTAAGCCCTTGCAGAACAAGGAATCATCTGGTTCAAAATGTTGGTGGCACTGTAGACCCCAACTAGAGTATTCTTTGGGGGAAATCATCTCAATATAATTTATGTACTTCCAATAATTATAACTCTAAGGGAAGTTTTCTACATGCATCAGATAAAGGAGGTATTTTTCTCCATTTTATTATAGTTACGTCACAGTCCTAGTAATGGCCAGTTTGGGGAGGAGAGCAGTTAATATAATACACTCAATTGACAAAAAAAAAAAATGTCTATTCTATACCATCATATCTTAAAGTTTTCTTGCAAGTAACAAGTTTTCTTGTTTGTTACTGGATCTGACTGGTGTGGTCAGGTACTTTCCATGCAGCTGCCACCTTGGCAAAGTTATTGTTAAACAGGTGAGGGGATGGTACCGCCTTATGAAAAGAGCTCCATGGAGTAAGTTTTCAGGCTCAGCCCTGCCACCCTTAAGCCCTGTTCCTTCCCATTTGCTCTAAGGCTCCCTCTGAACTCTGAACTCGTGTTCAATCTGAACACTGCTCATGCAGAAGGCTTGCAGCATGAGGAATGATGCCCTTCAGTTCATCTTTGAAAGAACATTAAATAAAGACCAGGTCAGCTTCAAGTTCAAAGAAGAATTTGTGCTGCTTCTGAAAATTAAAAGTTAAAAAGGAAGGAAGGAAGGAAGGAAGGAAGGAAGGAAGGAAGGAAGAGAAGGAAAGAAGAAAGAAAGGAGGACTTGCCAGTGTTACATTATGTCTAAATGGAAATGAAGTGCTTTCCCTACTATGAGAAATCTGTACCCAAATAGAATTAGAAAAATAATAAAGTGTAGATTCCCACAACACAACAGTGAACCAACACTAACATCTGTTAGATTTGTTTTTTCATATGCCAGACCAACATCATATTACAAGCCATGGCTAGTAGTCACCCACTCTCCTTGTTATCCCCCTCCAAAAACAAGTCAAATAGTTTAGAGCATACACAGAACAATTTGCATTGACTTCATTGTAACAGAATGTAAAGCAAAACACATCTTTGAAGTTCCCCACACAGATGGCTCATCCCATCTCTCCCATGCTCCCATGGTAAATGCTAAGCATAAAAAGTGACTGAACCACAGGAAGCTGAGGAGACCACAAACATCTAACACCACACAGACAAGGCCCCAGAATGCCACCAACCTACGGGAAATACATCGAGCTCAGACATGGCTTGGAAGCACTCTACCACCCTGTCTTCTGCAGTAACTCCTCTTAATATGAACTTGATGGTGGGCCTTTACACCTGAGCAATAGGGCCTGCTCTGCTGGGTTTCATTTTTAGTAGGAGAAAGGGATATATGTGTGAGCTTGGTGACATCTACTACTATGGTAACATGCAGCAGGCATCTACAAGGCTTCCTCAGGTTTGGAGTCATACTGGGCAAACTGTTTTGACCTCAGCACTTAGGAATATATGTTATAGCATTACCCAGTACACACAGCCTTATGGACTCTTAGAAAAGACTACAAATTCTTCAGAATCTACACCCCTATATGTGTATAGTGAAGTTCTTCTGTTCTTGGCTTCCTTTGTGTTCATGCTGGTTATGACCCCTTACACTGACTTCATAACCCAGTCTGAGAAGTTAAAGAAAAAAAATTATGACCTTTACAACAACTCTTAGCACTAGTAGCATTCATCGTCATAAGCCATAGTCTCACACAAGTCCTAATCTTTGTGCTGAAGCCAAGCCATCCTTTATCCTTCCTCTGTGCAAAATGGATCTTGGTTTTCATCTCTTCATCTTCAGTGGGACCAGGAGGATTTGATCAGTAAAACAAGTGCTGGCTAAACATGAGGATCTGAGTTTGGATCCTCAGCACCCATGACATTGTTGGGCAACGTACTACATGCCTGTAGTTCCAGCACAGGACAGAGAGGGACAGATCCCTGAGCCAAATCAGTGAATTCCAGTTCTCCAGGTTCAGTGAGAGACCCTCTTTCAAAAAAACAAAACAAACAAAGCAAAACAAACAAACGAAAAAAATGAAGTGGCGAGCCAACAGACAAAGACACCCAGCATCAATTTTTCTGACCTCCTGACCCTACATGCACGAATACCTGAAAAAATGAGCAAGTACTCACATACACACCAATAAACACGTGCTTTCCAATAGGCCCTTGCTCTCCTCTGGATAAAATGCCTTCATATGGGCTACAAAGCTTGTTGATATATGGTGACCATGCAACTTCCTTATCGTTAGCTTTCAATGAAAAGTGAAATACCACACCTGTGTCTGCCATCTGCATCTGTGTACACACATGCACAGAGCTGCCAGTGTCCTAAGCTCTTGTTGACTTTCCCTACTAGGTCTTATATCACCAGCATCTTCTGCCGATCCATGTTCTCCAAATGTGCATTGTTCACATCAAAGAAAGGCATTAATTTTTACTTTTATTTTTGAAAGGAGTCAGTTGGTGTTCCCCAAGTCTTGAGATGTAGTACTCATACTTATGGAGAGTCTGAACATTTTTATGGTGGAAATTTTTTGCACATATTTTGCTTTTTGCTGAGACAGGGTCTCGTGTAATGTAGGCTAGCCCCAGGCTTTCTATGAATGAAGACACCAGTGAGCTTCTGATCCTTATGCTCACACATGCCAAGTGCTGGATTTACAAGCATGTGTAACTACAAGATGCCAAGTATGTGCAGTGCTGAGGACACTAGGGAACTCATCCAACAACATAGGCATCTTAAAGAAGGACACCAATAAGACCCCAATCTTTAGCAGCAGGGATAACAAGAACCTTAGTCTCAAAAGAGGAATTTTTGCAAATTCCCACAGCACAAGCCTAGTAAGGATCTTGGTGGAAAGTTATGGTTACCTAAACAAGATTCTTAAAGTATAAATGAAAATTCTAAAATATATGTGTGCTATAAAAAATAATCATACATGAAAGAAAATTGATGAATATTAGATGCAAGTTAGGTTTTTTTAAAAAATGAAACTATAGTGAATTTTATGTCATCATACTACTATGGTTATTGCTTTTTTTGGCGAGCATATTTGTATACATGTCCACAAGTAGTTATGTGCATGTGTGTGTCCAAGAGTTATGGGAGATCAGAGGTTAACATTGGTTGTCTTCCTTGATCACTTTCCATCTTATATACTGATAGAGAGTCTTTCACTGGAATCCAGAGATCACCAATTCAGCTAGTAAGCTTGTTTCAGAAATGTCCCATCTCTGACTTATGAGAGCTATGGGCTATCATGCCCACACAGCATGACATCCGCTACCCTCATCATTTCCTCACTCTTCTCTTTGTTTTGTGAGTGAGTGTGTGTGTGTGTGTGTGTGTGTGTGTGTGTGTGTGTGTGTGTGTGTGTGTGTTTTACCCACATGCATTGTGCTTGTGTGTACACAGAGGCCAAAGGGGCAACATTGTGCATCTTCCTCTGCTCTGTCGTTTCTTTGATCTGGAGCTCATTCATGTTTTTGGCTAGTCTGGCAGCCAGTGAGCTCCAGAGATACTGCCTCTGTCCTACCACACCCAGCATTAGGATTACAGGCACAAATGGCCATGCCTGGCTTTTTTTTTTTTTTTTTTAATGTGAGTACTGGGAACCCTAACTCAGATCCTCATGCTTGCACAGTACATGCTTTTACTCACTGAGCCACCTTCCCAGCCTCAACTCTTCATTCTTACACATTTACAATGATGGTGTATTTTCCCTTGAGTCACATGGAGCTGATAGCTGTGTTGCTGCATTGCTGGCTATTGTAAAGAGTGGTATTGCATAAAGAGGGCATGTTTTGACAAGACAGAGATCTCCTGCTTTAAATTCTTGTTGCAAGTGGTTTTCATTGAAATAGCAGGAAACTAATGTCCTCTTAAAACTTTATTAAAATCATCTGGATATACTCAGCCTAATAAAAGCACAGTGCATGGCTGTTGGACTTCCTGTAGTTGTAGATAGGGAGAAAAATGGCTTAAGCAGGACCCTACATTTGCAATCATGTAGACATATATGTTGTAGGCATACAAAAATATGTGTCTAATGAGGTAGTCTCATAAATAGCATTCCTGCTACATTTCTAGAGAACATTTAGTGTCTTACAAGAATCTGTCTCACATTGTCCCTTTGTTGCCTGTGTGTTCATAAACATCAGTACCATCTTGTTGGTGCTCTCATCTCATCTTGTTCAGTCCAAGACATTTCACCTCTGTACTTGGGAAAGGCTAGTTACCAAGTGTGTCTTTACACAGAGCTGTACAATAACCACAGGCTTCAGAACCATGTCTACTTTCTCTTCTAAACACTAGAGGCCAGTTCCATTATCATAACTCATTGCTACTTAACTTAGCCATGTTAAGACTAAGTATTAATCACAGCAATGAGGTTGCCATATTTAATGAGTTCCTTCACATGGAAGTGGTCAGGCTTTCTTTTCCCTTTCCCTTCTCCCTCCGATTAGTTCCTTTCCCTCCTCTTTTTTCCTTCTCTTTCATTTATTTTTTAAAATTAGTTCCTGGCTGAGAGAGAGAGAGAGAGAGAGAGAGAGAGAGAGAGAGAGAGAGAGAGAGAGAGAGAGGGAGGGAGGGAGGGAGGGAGGGAGGGAGGGAGGGAGGGAGGGAGAGAGAGAGAAAGAGAGAGAGAGAGAGAGAGAGAGAGAGAGACTTTTTGAGCTACTTTAGAAAAATGGCACGACTATCATTAAGGACAGAAAAGTATATAGATCACAAATATGCCCTCCAACTCCAACATAAAATCTTAATTGCGTTTGATTCTCAGGCTTTGAAATGCAAAGAGAAACATAGAACACAGTAGGGAGAAAAGTTCTTTGCAACCAGGAACTAGGAGGAAGTCTTGAATAACATTGCTCTGGCCAATGTACACAAGCTGAACACTAATTTTTAACCTATGGCCATGTGCATTCAAGATGAATATTTTGCCTGTGAAAAATTAATGTCCCAGACCTCTTAGAACTGTTGTTTTTTTTGTGTAGTGAAGTATGTAAGATGTCTTTTAAAAATGCAACCTTTGCAGGGAGAAATTGATTCTCTCCCCTGGCCTAGTCGGGAAGGGACTTACCTGAAACAAGTGGGCCGAAGACAGGTAGAGAAGATCCAACAGGGTTCACAGCATGAAAATGGGAAAGATGGTGAGTGAGACATTTCACCTTCATGTGAAACAAATAAAACATCCCTTCTGTTTTCTTTTGATCCTATAAAAACAGAAAGGCTTGTTTGCTCTTTCCTTGGCTAAGAGACTGCGTTTTAAACAAAGCAATCTCATTTTGAAAGTTAAAGTCAGACGAGCTCCATCCACCAAGGAGATGGGGCTGGCCTGGAATCAGAAGAAGTTATCGGATTTATGCTGTGTCTGGCACAGGGGATATGATAACCAAGTCTCAAGGGGCCTTCTCCACTTTAATTTTGATGAATGACCAGTTGGTAAATATTATTGACATTACTGCAGTTAGTGCTGTTTCATTCATGTTTGAACAACCCACGTTGTCCTCTGTGAAATAGCTTCTCAAGATAATCCCCACAGGCCGCCTCTCCCCACTGTTAATTCACAATTAAAAGGATGGTTGGTAATGAGTGAGCTTTGCTTTGAACTAAAAATGAGACCATGAGCTCATCACTCAGTAATCTAGAATTGTAATTTTTTTTTTGCCTGAAAAACTTCAAAAGTTTATTTCTGATGATCTACAGAGATGGAGCTATTCTGCTTTTAAAATATAAATATAGTGTTTGTGTGTGTGTGTGTGTGTGTGTGTGTGTGTGTGTGTGTTTGGTGTATGCACACATGTGCACATGTGGGGCATGTGAGTTGTATGTTTGCCTATGAGTGCTCTCATCCCTACATGAGCCTATGGAGGTCAGATTTCAGCATCTGATGTTTTCTTTTATCACTCTCCACATTACCTTTAGAGGAATGGTCTCACACTGAACCTACAGCTCTCCTGTCTGGTGAGGGTGGGAGTCCCACCTATCTCTGACCCATTAGTGCTGGAGTTACAGACACCGTCACATCTAGCTTCATGTGGTGTCGGGGATTTCAGTTCAGATCCTCGTGCTTGCATAGGACAACAAGCACTTTATCTACTGAGCCAGGTCCCTAGCTCTACAAACAATATTAAGCAGAAGACAGGATTTAAGCAACACATTCTAAGTAGAGTCTCAACCCTTTAGTTCATTTGCATTTGTGTCCTCTGTTCTTTATCCTGGTGTGTTCATCTATTTATTCTGTGTTTGTAAAGCACTTCATGTATGTCAGCCCATTTTTTGGGCAAGGGTCAACAAACACATTCATCACAGACCAGGTGGCATTAGGTTTTGAGGGCTCCATGGTGTCTGACACAATCACTTAGCTTCTACATGCAAAACTGTTACAGACAACACATGGGCAAAGGGGCTGGTGATGTTCTAATAAAACTTTATTCACAAAATAATTGGTCAGAATTAGCCCAGTGCTACCACAGACTGTGAAACTGTAGAAACAAACAAGTTAAAGAAAAAGGTAGTATTGGGTACTGCAATGTTGTGGAGGAGGGCTAGTAGATAAATAATAACAAAAGAGATTAACATATTTCTCATATTAAATTAAATTAATATCATTAAAGTTCAGTGTGATTTACTCAGTTATTTTGTGAGTGTTCTCTGTCCCTAGCCAGCCATCATGATTACTGATTTTCCTGCTTCTTAATAGCCTACCTACCTAATTGCTATCACAGACCTCACTCAGTACTCAATCTCAGTACCTAATACATTTAGTTCAACCTAACTTATGGGAATACAAATGAGAGAGCAAGTACATCGATGAGCTCATCTTATAATTGATTCCTCCTCTTTGCTTCTGCTTTAGACAGAGAAACCCAGAAATTCTGACCAGGAAAAGAAAAAGATAAATGCAGAAGGTGTTGCCTGTTGGCTGTGGAGTTAGTGCTAGTTTCTGCTGCTTTCCTGCAGCTTCAGGGGACCCTGGAAACCAGATCCTGAAGGCTGGAAGTTCATAAAAGCATAAGGGATCAGACACACAGGACCCCAGGCTTCCCGGGCAGGGTACATGCCACATACCAGCCCCTTGCCTTTTATTCAGCTGGGAACAAAGTCTTCTCCTCAAGGCAATCATGTTCTTCAAACTCATCAAGCATCGTTAATGCCAAGTGGATAAAGAGTACTGAGGAAAGGGTCTCTGATAGTAGGACCCAAACCCTCTGTCTACGAGATAGAGTTCTGAAGGGAGGGATAGACTTGAGGTAGATGGCAATAAATGACAAAACAGGTGGGACAAAGCCTTCTTCCTTTCTGCTTGACATTTGGTGCCAACTCTATCCCAGGAAATGTGAGCACCTGAGAGCTGCTCTGCAGAGCCCTCTTACTTGCTCTTCTCTTTGGGGAGAAGCTTCACTGGAGCTCTCCAATAGGGTGATGGGATTCTCCAGATAGTAACAATGGCCAACATATCTGAGTTTCTCTACATCAGTCACAAATGTTACCATTTGCTCAACCCTCATATATGACCTACTAGGTAGTACCATTATCATCCTCATTTTATACATGGGGAAACTGAGTCACAGCAATACAGAGAGGCTTGAAAGGCTAAGCCTTCTGACATACCTAGCTCTGGAATTTGGGCTTCCCATGTCACTTCTCCATGTGTCCCATGAGGAGTGAGAATATCCCACTAAATTCTTCCATGGAAGGACACACCCAAGTCATAACTAGTACCTAGGCCTTGCTCAAAGCTCCTCTCTCTGACAAAGACATTGGGAAAATTGACATCTGTAGAGACCCAGAGTTGTTGCATGATGCATACCTATCGCTGCATTTGGCAGCTGTGAACACACACACACACAAAAAAACAATAGACCAATAAATTTAGCCATTTTGGTAAGAAAACAAGAATTTTCATCTCTCTTGCTTTGGATCTTGTATCTATTTTCTCAAATTGTGGTACCCAATATTGAGGGACAAGGATGTAATTAATTCTCATCCTATGACCCCAACATAATGTATGGGCAGTAGCAATAGTAAAAAGTGGCTAAAATCATTGTGACCTATCAGGCATTGTCCAGGTTAGGTCACATGCATTGTTACTATTCCATTGAGGAAGGTACTGCATGTGATAGAAGGCAAGGGAGGAATTAAACTTGAGGTTGTCAAGTGGGCTTTTGGTATATAAAAGGGCAATGACTATTTTATTGGCTACATGACGTCTTAACAGGCAAGTCTAAGATTTGATTATAATGGCCTTTGATGTTAACATCAAATAATTTTGCCTTTCATGGAGCCACTCACAATAGTTGGTAATTAGTATTGTCTGGGAGCATTCAAAGGTAGGAGTAGCTCAGAGGTACTGATTGCAAAATTCAATGCGAGATTAGGTCAGGTCATTGCACTCGCAGACCACTTTGATCTGTCCACCTTTTTGGTGTGTGGACATACCCGATAGCAAGCTACTAAGGCCTGTCACTTGCACTATGCACACAGACCCCATACATTCAGCCCCACCCATATATTCTAGTCTCCTCATCTGCTGCTTTCACAATACACAGTGGAGCCTTGCTAAAAGTCACGGCTGTCCCCTGTAGCACATCCAATGTCAGCCTTTGTTTTAGCATGAGAAGGAAAGACTGCAGCACCCTGGAAAGTCTGAGCTCCACTGTCTTTGGATCCCTGTTCTCCAGTCTCCCTGCATTTCTACGCCACCTCTTCTTCCTTGGCTGTCTCCTGTTCCTTCCTGACTTGGATTTCATTCTCTCCTCCTGATTACCCCTCCCCTATCCTGGTTGTCCCATTAATAAACATATTTATGCTTTAGCTTTAGACTTCCTTTCCTGTCAGCTTAGAAGAGCAGTTCCCCTGGAGAAGTCTATACACCACCCTCTTCTCAAAATTTTCAGTATGTCTCTCCATCTGTATTTATTTGGGTTTTGTAACTATTAATTCTTCTGTCTGACTTTATGATAGCAGAAGTCTGTCTATCTTGCTCACTGCTCTAATCTCAGTGCCTCATATCTTTTCTGGAACATGCCTGGTACTGTTAGTGGACATTGAATACTTGTGATATTGTGAGCCTCTCTAAGTTTTGACATCCAGACTTCCAAGGACACCATTGAGTTGCCGTCAGTACTGACACCACCGATGAGTAATTTAAATGCTCTTGATTTAGACCTAGAGGATATGGTTGCATGGACTGTGAACTATTCAGCTCTATTACTGTCCACCTAGGCAATAACATTAGTGGTGTTGATTAGAAACATAAAGTGCAATGGCTCTTTATTGGGTAAATGAATAAATAAATAAAATGGAGGACTGAAAGAAACCATCAAGTGCTCATTAATACAGAGTTATCTACTGGAGTAAGCCATATTTGACAGACATTATTGCCTAAAATCTGCAAAATTCCATGTGGATATAAATGTCTTTATAAGCCATATGTCAGAGCCCCAATTATTTTGATATTATATGTGTTCTAGATGAAAACTTCTTCCTCTTCATTTGAATTCCACAAGTACTTTTTATAATCTTGAACTTCACCCTCCAGGTGACAGTATGACATCCTGTTTTGACTTTTTTAAGCGCACAGGGACCTCATTTTTGATTTGCAGTGAGAAGGAGCTAAAAGCTGCACTCATTTGGGAACCAGAATGAACTTTCAATATAGCATTTTCTCCAGTGGGACCCCTTGAGTGACAGCTGCAGTATGATAGTGAATTAAATGCAATTGTCAGGGGAGGAAAAATGTGACATGCGGAAGAAAGGTCTAGATTGTGGTGCTGAGAGTTGAATTAGCAACTTCAGATAACTACATGTCCATTTGGCTCCAGTACCATTCTCCAAGTCTTCTCACAGAGGACCTTCTGTTTCTGACCCCAAGTTTTAGTGCATGGGAAATGGATCCATCCTTGTTAGCAATACCATTTATTAGTACGCTTAAAAAGGGAATGATGCGAGATTAAAATGAGGGCTTAAAAACAAATGATGCAGCTCAGTAGTGAAGAATTTGCCTACCATGTGAGAGGCTATGGTTCTGATCACCAGCAGGGCAAAACTCAATCCTTCCTTCTCCTCCTGGTCCCATTTTTATTTATTATAGATTGATTGTGGGGTGGGGGCAGGGCAGGATTGTTTTTGACAGAGTTTCATGTATCACACACTGACTTTGAACTCACAATGGAGATGAAGTTGACACTGAACTTCTGATCCTCTAAACTGTCCCTCATGGGTGCCAAGGCTATAAGCTTTATGCAGTGATGGGGAGGACGCCTGACTGACCTCTGACCTCTGGGCAAGCACACACACGTTTACATACACATGAGCATACATAAACACAGGAAGCACACACTAACCTAAAGGCATTTAATAACAGTATTCTACCAATAGTGCTCTTTTAGGGATTAGCAAACTAGACTTCCAAGAAGAAATGGAGGCTACTGAGAGGAAAACCAGGCTACATCTCCATGTTTACTGACTGCTGGTCATGGCTGTTTTGATACTGTGACAGACTGAATCAGAATCAAGTTATGACAGGCCTCCCACAGCCTACAACGTCTAACATACAGTTTATCTCATCACGAAAGGAGTTTGCTGAGTCCATTCTATAATGACATCAGGTGATCCTAAGAGAAGGCAAAGTGAGATGAGCACACCGAGGAGGGCAGCGCTTTCTGTGTAGGTAGCAAGAAAAGTTCTCATCTCTGGAGGCTGAGGTTAGGGACCTAATTCACACCTTACTCTTGGTACTCTGTAGTTTTCTCTAGAAGTGTGCACTGCTTTTATAGTAAGACCATGAATAAATACTGTGGTATCACTTTAAAAATATCACTCTTTCGATACTCTGTCTTCTTGAGTATTTTCTTCAGCACCATTAAGGATTTTGTGATGAGCTAGCTCTATAGAAAGCTGCTCTTAGTGGAAGAAGAGTGAATACTGAAGAATTTGTTTTCTAACACTCCCCCACTCCCACCCCCATCAAAGGGAAATATGTAAACCACGTAGTGTAGATGGAGAAGCCTCACTAGCTTTGGGAGTAAGTGACCAACTGGCCATTAGAAGTTTTTTGTGGTTATCCCTCTGTCTCGTTTCTTTCTGTTTCCCCCTAAACAACAGGGATCCCGAGTTGTTTTTGCGACAGCTTGCTATTTGTGGCTTATACATTCTATGCTGAGGAAAAAAATGGTTTCTTTTAGCCTGTGGGTGGCAGTGCTTTTTAAATTCTCCAGTGAATGCAGAATAACAACCCACTTCTGGCTATAAAAATAACATATCCACCATTACAATAATATAACTAACGGTTTTGGAACAACGCCCCTAAGAAACACCAAGTTCACAGTCAGTGCATTTCATTCTCTTAATGAATTTTTGAGAAAGATCCTGCCGAACTATTTTCACCTAGGGGGAAAATAAAAAGCTCTAGGAAAAGTAAAGCTCTCAGAAAGGTGAGCAGGTGTCCAAAGAGTGGCCCCACACAGGGAGAGAGTCATGGATGGCATGACACTAGGAAGTGATGGCAGTGCCTGGATGTTGCTCATTAAATCCCTGACAGAGTGGACAGAAAACACAGCAGATTAATTTTAGGTGATGCTGAGAAGCTTCTTATTAAAACAACAACTTCAGGAAGCTTTTTGGTAAAATGTGCTATAAATCCAACTTGGTTTTTATTTTTTGTCCAAGTAAATGCTGCTGGGTCTCACACTTCATTTGACATTATTTATTAATGTCACATGAAAAAACACAGACTAGATGGAAACATACATTTTGTTCCAATCTGGGAATTCTGGGGAACTGTGCTCTCACCAGTTGAAACCTTTATTTTTATGTTGTGGTTTAAACTACAGCAAGTACTGTTGGATTTCTGACTTAGCGACTATGGGTCTGTTGAGATGTTGAAGGAAGTCTGTATCGATAATTGACCATTTCATAGTACTAAGTGGAAAAAGAATTATTTTAGCGTTTTGAAATTAGTATTATTTAGTTACGCCAAACAAACACCCAATTTTTGGCAAATGCTTCTATTTCATAGGTAGGACTGAAAGTTATTTTGTATCCATCCGCAAATATAGTGAAAGACAACATTGATTTGGACTTTGAAACCAAAACATAAATGCCTGGACATTATCTTATTCTAGTCAGTTATTTTATGTGCACTGGTGTATCGTGAAATAATAAGGATCAGGGAAAACAGATAGGCTGAATAGATGTTTATTCAGGGAGAAATAACTTACAACAGATACAGATGGATGCCAGCAGGTTCCCAAACCAAGGATGCCTCATTATGCTCTCTGTCTCCGTCCAGCAAGCAAAAGAACACTCCGGGGTCCCTACCTCAGACCTCATTCCCCCCAGGTCACCTTTGCACCTGCCCCCCCCCAGGGCGTGATCAGAGCAACAGATGGGGATAGAATAAATATCTCACTACACTGGTGTTTTGCCTGCATGTGTGTCTGTGTGAGAGTGGAATTAGGACTGGAGTTATAGACAGCAAGGAGCTGCTATGTGGGTGCTGGAAATTGAACCCAGGTCCTCTGGAAAAGCAATCAATGCTTTTCCATGTTAAGGATCTGAATCTGAACAAAGAGATGTTTAAATAATGTTGGTGGAAATGTAGGTATGGCCATTGTGAAAACGGTAGAGAGGTTCTTTGAAAAGCTAGGGTCAGAACAAGCATATGTTCAGCATACACCCAAAGAAAATGTGCTCAGCATACTGCTGGCACATCTGTACTTCAATGCCCACAATAATCAAGACTTGTCTACCAAGGGGTCCACAGAAACACAGAAACTCCCTGCCACACACAAACACACACACACACACACACACACACACACACACGAGAGAGAGAGAGAGAGAGAGAGAGAGAGAGAGAGAGAGAGAGAGAGAGAGAGAGAGAATGAGGTAACAGTCAGTCATAGACAAGAATTAATGGCTGTCATCGTCTGTGTCAAATTTGGAAGCCACTTTCATCAATGAACGATCCAGGCACAGAAAGACAAATATGGCATGTTCTCTCTCAATCACTGTGGAGGCTGAAAACATTGACTTCATAAACTAGACTACAGGTCATTAGGGATTGGGAGGGAAAGTGGCTACAAAGATGCTGTGTAATAGCTATCAATACACAGGAATATAGCAATATTGGTATATTTAATAAACAGGAGGAATGGCTTCCTGTGTTTTATGCTGAAATCGGGTAATTGCTACCTATAACAATTCATAATATAATTCAAAATAACTAGAAGGGCCTGGTGCTTTCCAGTGCATAGAATGATAAATGAGGAAATGCAAATGCAAAAGGCCCCATCTTGATCATTACTCATCATGTATACATTAACTTACTGCGCGAAACTCTATAAATATGGACACATAGTATTAATTGAAAACATGTTAAGCTGGCAGTTTACCCACAAATCATGGGTAGTCAGGACAAATCAGTTTACACTCAAATACTTAAAACACACTAGGAGATAAATAAGAATATATTTTTAAACCTTTACAACTTCCTTGATAGAACATTAATAAATTTAGGTATCTTACTGTTATCTTCATTTTATAGAAAAACAAACATAAAAAACAACAAAAACAGTACAGCACTTGACACTGTCACTCTGTTCCTTAGCCTCTACAGGTACATGTGTACATGTTTACACACCCAAACATGCACATATACACATAAGAATATGTAAACACACCAAGGTCACACAACCACAAAGAGGCAACATAAGACACAACTTCTAGACTGCAGGGCTGGATCTCTCAGTTTGGGTACTGTTGACATGGAGGCTAGGTAGTCCTTTGTGTCCCAGGAGGAGATGTGTTCCTTCAAGACTGCTCAGCAGCCATTTGATGGCAGGAGTAGTTTTTCTTTCTCCTCAAGCTGTAACAATCAAGTGTCTCTGGACCACTAGTTTCTTCAGGGGCCAGAAGTCCCTGGCTTAGAACCCCTGCTTGGAGCCCCTATCTTCAACACTATGGTTTCTGTTTGTTTTGTTTTGTTTTTTTTTCCTTTTCAGGACAGGTCAAGGTCACCTCTGTTCAGTGGCCTGAGCAAGCTCTGTGCCACTTGTGCAAATCTGCACCACAGCCTTCAATTCTTTCTCATTTACCTTGGAAGGAAATGCTGGGTGCCCAAAATCTGAGGTGACTTGGGATATGGATCCAAGCTAAATGAATAAAAAATAATGAATTGCCCTGCTCTCATTACCAGACATCTGAGCTAGAGCTGGATCCATGTGCTCAAGGAGGGGACCGCTAAAGGGGAGACTGGGTGGGAAGCCTTCAAGTTCTGAGAATTCACCATCGCACTTCGAGTTAATTTGATGAAGACATAGAATAAGAATTGCAAAGTCATCAAAGATGATGGCTTTTTCTTTATGACCCTTGGCACCAGAACAAAGGGTCTATTTTTGTGGGGTTTTGAATTTCCAGAATAAAGGGAATAAGAATGTTTAGGTAATGTTTGGATGGTTTGGGGACTGTTCTTGCATTAGTGATAGGTCAATTAATATCAGAACAGTTCAAAGAGGCAATTATTTTAATTTATAAATCACTTCAGAGGTAGGAAGCTGCCATCCATTAATGTGGTTTTTACAAATCAGAGCGCTCGTGGTGATGTGTGTTTGTGTGTATTGCTTCTCTCTCCTTGTCATCCTATCTGGCCCGAGTTTCCAGACCAGATTGCATACCTCCCTGATTATGTATTTGTCTCTAGGGCAAACACTGCCAAAAACATAAAGCCTTGAATCTTGCCATTTGAGCCCTGGCTGAGACCTCCTTCCTTTTCCAGTTTTTCCTGAGAGGTAACCTCACCGATGATATGGCTTCTAAAAATCACCTTCTAACCTTACACTGTAAATGGCATGGTGGGTGAGTAGAGACTCCTCAGCAGGTTACATTGTTTCTTGGTGATTGTGCAAACAAGTAGAGCCAGAGTGATTTCTGGGTAGAGTGAACATAGTAGGTAATTAGCTGCTGAGTTGTCTCCAGATGTCATTTAAAGCCATACAAATCAAGCTTCTTTCTTCCTTTCTTCCTTCTTTCTCTTTTATTTTATTTTTTGATATTGTTTTTTGTTTGTTTGTTTGGTTGGTTGGTTTTGTTTTTGTAAACAGGGTTTCTCTGTGTAGCCCTGGATGTCCTGGACTCACTTTGTAGATCAGTCTGGCCTTGAAATCACAGAGATCTGCCTGCCCTGCACTACCATGCCTTGCTTCTTCCTCCCTCCCTCCCTCCCTCCCTCCCTCCCTCCCTCCCTCCCTCCCTCCCTCCCTCCCTCCCTCCCTTCCTTCTTTCCTTCCTTCTTCTCTTTGTCTCTCTTTCTTTCTTTTTAAAGTCCTTTCATTATTATTCAAGCTCATGACTGGAGCTGGAGATATGGATGGCTAGGTAGCACTTGCTGAGGACTGGAGTTCAGTTACCAGCATCCACATCAAGTGGCTCACAAACACCAGGAACTCTAGTTCCAGGGGATCTAAACCTTTCTTCTGGCTCCTGTGGCACCCACATAACATTAAAAACAAAAACAAAACTCAAAACAAAACAGCAACTCCTGACTGACAACAAAGTGCCAAGCACTATTCCCAAAACTAGTCTATGAAAGTATTCAGGGCAAATGCAAACTTAATGGGAAGGCAAACTGGTAAGCTGGATATTGGGGGAAACCTTCTTGCTGTCGTGTAAAGTATAAGGTATCAGAGGCCCCACACCTATATAAACGTTTCAGAAGGAAAGCACTGTAACTTGAAATGAACAGATGCTAGTCTTAGTGACTTGGAGGTGGGAGCCAGGGAGGAATGGGAGGCATCTCAAGAAGCAGGTGCTAAGGTCCAGAAGCAAGATGGTTACTGGCAACCCAAGAAAGCAGAGTTCAAGAGAAAGAAGGGGTTGGGAAGGGAGTTAGCAATGTGAGCAGGCACAAGAACATTAAACATTTCCTAGAGCATGGTAGAGTTGTGGTAAGGACATTAGCATGTTTCCTCAGGATATGGCACATTGGCACCTCCTTTGAACTGAGGAATACTAGGATAAGTGAGATTAGTGAGAAGCAATGGGAACAAGAGAATGCTGCTGGGGAAGGGAGTGGGGTGTGGTGGGAGTTGTAGGACTGGGCCCATGCCAGTGAGTGTGAGACCAGAAAGGGGAGCCTCTAATGGTTAATGGAAATTTCAGAATTTAGTTGCCATTCAATCCAGCTAATAATAAACCTACCAGTAACCCTTTCCATTACATATCTTTCTCCCCCTAATAATTTAGGATGTAATTCTGTTGTCAGAAACCAAGATAGAGTGGGGACGCGCGCGCGCGCACACACACACACACACACACACACACACACACACAGGGAGAGAGGGAGGGAGAGAAAGAGGGAGAAATGGAGAGAAGGAGGGAGGGATGGAAGGAGGGAGAGAGGGAGGGACAAACAGAAGGATGGAGTTTGCATTTATGGTTGAGTCCCCACCCCTTGCCTGGCAGGACTGTTACAGGGCTATCTACCCTGATCTCAGAGCATATGCTTCTTAGTAATGGGGCTGTTCCCAGGAGAGCCAAGCAGGTGTTCACACAACAATCTAAAGATGAGAAACAGTAAGGTTACAGAGCAGATCATATTCTTCACAGAGAAGAAGTCTCTTCAAAGGTGACACCAGCTAAGACAATGGCAAAGAAGAGCCCACCAGGGTAATTTCAACACACAACCAAGGCCTGGGGATGAAGTGATGGTGTGCTGGGGACTCAGGAAGACTCTTAGGAGAGGTCTTGCAAACCATAGTGTGGCAGCTAGAGACCACTCTCGGGGATATGTGGATGCTAAAGTCCCTTCCCTAATGATTAGACATTGTCAGAGCCATTTCAAAGGACGAAACAAACCATAGATTTGAGCTATGACATATCAGTGTGACTGCTGCAGATTGTTCATTTTTGAGATTCCTACATCCTACCTCCAGCTGATAAAGCCTTTGCTGGAATATATCTGAATGGGAAAGCAAAGCAGATGGCCTGAATAAGAACCCTTAATTAGAGCAATGATTACACCCCAAGTCCAGGCTGCCAGGTGCTGGTCAATAATCCAGACCTTTTCTGGAAATAAGAGGAAAATGAAGCTGCAGAACTTTCCACTTAGACAGAGGAAAACACACAGCACAAGTAGGGTCTATGTGAACTGTAGGCCAGGTGCCTCATTAGTAATTAACTCAACTCTTTAATTACAAAAAGTGTTTAGGAAACCGAAGTAATGAGAAGATCAGCCTTGGCGATGTCTTTGCTCCAAGGACCATTCTGCCATTGCCAAGTCTCCTGTGCCAGCTGGGAAGGAATGTAAGAATTTATAGGAAGGAGACAGTTCAGTGTGTTAATCACTTGCCAAACAAGTGTGTGGACCTCAGTTTATCTCCCTAGACACCACATAAAAGCCAAATACAGTGCTAAAGGCATCTATAATGTTTGTGCTTCTATGGAAGATGGAGACATGAGGATCCTGGAAAGTTTGAAGCACAGGCCTGCTGCATACAAAGTAGGAATTATCCTGAGTTTCAATCCCACACCCATACACACGTTCTCTCTCTCTCTCTCTCTCTCTCTCTCTCTCTCTCTCTCTCTCTCTCTCTCTCTCTCTCTCTCTCTCTCTCTCTCTCTCTCTCTCTCTCTCTCTCTCTCTCTCTCTCACACACACACACACACACACACACACACACACACACACACACACAGGAATTTACAGGCAGACAGCTATGGGTGTGAGACCAGATTCCACTTCTGACTTTGACTTCACAGACATATCATCTCAGTCTCAGTTTCCCGAGTCTATAAATTGGGGATCACCATGCTTGTCTCACAAGACTAATGAGGGAAACCCCAGGACATGGGGTAGAATCTGTCACTTACATTTTCTTGTCTTCTCAGCTCCACCGGCCTCTCCTTTTCAGGAGATAACAATAGCACTGGTTATTTCTCCTGCAGCCACCATGTTCCCCTGGAAGAGAGAGCAGGCTACTGTTAACTTGGCTTTATTTTATCACCACCAAAGGATGGCCGTTAATCAAGACATGGTGTAAAGGAGACCGTGAGATTCTCCTCATGATAAAAAGACTTACCTAAAGGCTGCTATTTGTTATTGAAGTACTGTCAGTGTCTAGCAAAACTTAAAAATACAAAACAAGATGTGGGCTGAATGTGTGGAGGTTGAGGAGGAGAATCCTTAGAGAAGTTAATTTGTGTTTGGCTCATATAACAAGTTACATCACATTGTTTTGAAAACATCGTCATAGTACCATTAAATTTAATCTTCTGGTCCAATGACATTATCACATGCAACTCAAGAGTATTTGTTACTGTGAAGGTATATTAATAGCTGGAAACTTAAGTACTCATTTTATTTGGATGAACTTCAACATTAACACTCTCTACTTTGTCCATGTTTTATGGCTTCTTAAAGTCCAGAGACATCAGGAACTGAGTGATCTTGAAAGAATATGGGCATGAACATGTTTGGTAATTAAGTGCCTACCCTTCACATAACTTGGACAGTTTTGTAGTATACTCGGGAATGGTGAAGTCTGATATTTGAGTCCTAACTCTAGCTCTTACCAGATGTTTGATCTCAGTACAAACTGTTGTCTCTAAACCTCAGTTTTCTTCTCTGTAAAATGTGGGAAACAGCAATAATATTCTTATAAGCTGTCATTAGACTTCAGCCCTAGGACAGTGCTTTTGGAATAGAACCTACTACATAGTAAGAGGTCAGAGAATAAAGCCATTGTCCACTATTAGCTGTCCTGCCTTTAGCAGGCTATTCTAAGCGACCTGAACTCTAAATACATCATCTATAAAATACAGGTCTCTCTCCTGGCTCCTCTCCTCTCTATGCCCTGCCTCTCTCCCTTTCTTCTTTATGCAGAGTCTTACTAGAAAGCCTGGAGTGGCCTTGAACTTATAATCTTTCTGCCTCAGCCTCTTTTATACCAGCAAAATACAGGCTTTGGGTTAGAATCACCATTTCCTAAATTTAATTATTCTTATATGGCCTTCAAATTATTTGTCATTTTGTGAAAACATAGTTCAAAAAAAGAATGAAATTGCCCTTGGTATATCCATGTAAATCCATGAATTTAAAATAAATTAGTCATTCTGTGTGGTGAAGGGATTCTTCGGTACAGGGATCAGAGGATCCCTGAGTGAATGATGACCTTAGTGGATCTGTGCTTTTGACTTGGCCATGGTCATGTCAAGGACCCCAAAGCCTCAGCCCCATGAGAAATGGCTGACCCCGGGCTAGGCTCAAGGAAATGCCAAAGCCTTATTTCCCAGTTCAAGTGTGGATGTTAACAGTGTTGCAGATATATCCATCATGGCTTTCTTCCTACCATGGATACTTACAGACCGTTTCCTTCCAGAGACTGCTCCTACTGAGATTAGCTAACCTGCCTCCTTGATTCAGTTGTATGCAATAACCACACCTCCCTGACCAGCTATATATCATATATATCATGAACAGGCTGAGCTTCTAGTGCTGCAGCATCTCCATCAAGACAACCCAGTCCATCCGATCCCAGCTTTTCTGCCTGTGTGTCTGTCCTTTCCTTATTTTGTCTCTGTAGCAATAAAGGCCAAGTGCCTAAAGCCCAGTTTGTTTTTCTTTCATTTGATGTTTTGAGGCAATGTCATCCTATATTTATAGCCTAGACTGGTCAGATTCACTATAACCCGGGATGGCCTTGGACTTGTTGTAGTCCTTCGTCCCCCAGTCTCTTTAGTGTGGGGATGATGAATCCCACACTACCCAACCATCAGAACTGCCTTTGAGAGCACAGACATCACACCACCCACCTTTACAATGTGCTCTTGTAGAAGACTCTACCTACTGCTGGAAGGCAGACCCAACCACAGACATCATGCTGGTAACCAAAGAGTTACCAGAACCCCACACACCTGATGCACCTTTGAAGTTTCTGTGCTAGTTGTCTTTTTAATTCAAATGTAGCACTGTAGAAACAACTGTGAAAGTCATGTTTTCTATGGCAGAGGAGAGGACCTCTGAAGCCAGACGGCTTGCACCCAAATGACACTTCTCATTTTATAATGAAATAAGTAAGTCATTTAACAACTATGGGCCTCTGTTCCCATATCTACAAAATCAAGACAAAAAAGCTATCTACTCAGAGCGTGGTTATGAGATCTTTAGATGAGTTAATACATGAAATGGTCTCAACATACAACAATCCTACAATCTACCAGCATAAGCAACTACACCATACTCAACAGGAGTGAATATCATCTCAGAATTCCATGTTGTTCCCGAAGTCTCTATGTAATCAGTCCAGGATATTTGGCTTCTAATCCTATAACAGATAGGTGATGTATCTAGCTGAGATTTTTTTCCTTCCCATAAGATTGTTAGAATAATGTCTCCCTTTAAGGACTCCCTAAGTATGGTAAAAGCTATACTGGGTAGTGGGTACTATTTGAGCAGTTTTAAATATCCCAGCACTTTACAGCAGAAGATCCTAAATTGAACTAACTTGTAGCCATGCAGCTAGAATAAGCAAAGGACCTAAATGTTGATTGATAATTCTCCCCTGTTTAAGTGAACCACGAGGGAAGAGACAACCATTTCTCTTGCTAGTTTCTCTATAAGGACACTGAAGAAAGTTAGACATAATGTTAATCCTGTATGTACAAATATATCACTAACTCATTTGGTTATATAAAAAAGTAACTCTCTGGCTTACTATATTTGAATCCCTTTCTACCTCCTATTCAGACTCTGCCTCTAAATCTCCACACCCCTGCATCATTTGACATCCAAAGTAACCATGATTCCTTGAAGCCTGTGGGATTTTTGCCCCGGAAGTTCTATGAGAAGAGAAACACTATGTACTGAGATTGGAAATGGAATTTGAATGCACAGATGAGTTCATGTGGCAAACAGACGCAGCTTTCATATTGGGAGAAGCTCAAGGGGACAAATCAAGTGTTTAAACTACTCAAGCAGAATTACTATGTGCTTAATTATTATGTCTCATATGAGAAAGTTTTTGAAAATTACAGTGAATTACTAATTATGTTCTTACACTAACTGCAGCAAATTTTAATAGATCACGTTTTGCTCTGTAGTCAATAAGTTCTCATGTCAGAGATAGACTATAGAGTGGACGTACAAATCCCAAGCAAGGTAACACTGGGGGTGCAGAGGGCAAAGCCAAATGCACTGTGCTTTTGTTCTACTAGAAAAGATTCCGAAGCTACATGTGGTTTCTATTATCAGGGGGCTATGTGCAAAGCAACACTTTTCTTCTCAGAGATTCCCTAATGTCCCACAATCCACCTGCATGTTTCTCATAGAGAATTTGCAATTTTTGTGTTTGTAGTCTGTCTATTTCCAAATAAATTAGTAATTTTTTTTTGGTGGGGGGAAATCACAGTGTAGTCATGAATTTCTTGGTAACAGGAACAAATTCTAAGAGATGTGTGGATAGATGATGTTGTTGTATGGCCACCATTGAATGTGTCTACACAGAGCTATATGTATGATACAGTTCACTACACATCCACTAGGCAATGTGTACTTCATATTAGTGGTTCATCTCTAGCAACCACCATGTGTGGTATAGAACTGTGTAGATGAGATGTCATTAAGTCAGAGCCCACCCAGTTAACCTTGTCATTCTACTGGGCTTTGGCTGGCTGTTGAGATGAGTAACTTCCTTTTCCAATGCCTTCTTTCTAAGCCAAATCCATCCTTCTGGCCCAGCTCAGATTATTAACCTGGATGCATTGATCTTTTCACCCTATGCATCTTCTTGTTATCATTTTTCTTTCTGACATTTTCCTTTGCTCCCCCCCATCCTCCCTAGACCTGGGTGGATGATACTGGGGCTCATTCTGGTAGCATCCATTTCCTACTGATTCTTGTTCTTCAAAAAGAACTGTTACCCCCCCCAAAATATTCCACTTTGCCTAAATTAAGCAAGATTTGTCTGTATCTATTATGACCAAACAACCCCACTAACTGTAAGAGACTAACAAATCTCATAAGTATTATATATTATATACATTATTTATGAAAAAAAATTATCATGCCAGGTACCATTCTAAGCTCTTAGTGTGTAGTAAGTCCCCCATGCTTATATGTTTATGGAAATACCCCACTCTTCTACACATGCTTTGCCACGTCTATTTTTTTATGAAACAGTCTTTTTTAATTAATTAATATTTTTATTTTTATTTTACATATCGATCCCAGTTCCCTCTCTCTCCCACCCTCACATGCACCCTGACCACACTTCCCTCTCACACCCCACATGTAGGGTGATGCCCTCCAGGAGGGGTCATCTAAATCTGTCAAGTCATTTGGAGTAGGGACTAGGACTTCTCTCCTGTCTCCAGGTTAAGGGAATATCCCTCCATGGAGGATATGTCCTCAAAGTCCTTTTGTGTACCAGGAATACATCCTGGTTCCACTGTCTGAGGTCCCTTAGACTGCTCAGGCCTTCTAGCTGAGACCCATGTTCAGGGGGTCTGATTCAGTCCCATGCTGGATTCCCAGCTATCAGTCTGGGGGCCCATTAGCTCCTCCTTGATGAAACACAGTCTTATTCTTTGAAATTTTTGTATATGTGTCCAATGAATCTTGGTCCTATTCGCCCTCTGCCTCCACTCCCCTCTGGCCCTCTCCCTTACTGCCTTAAATATTTATTTATTTATTTATTTATTTATTTATTTATTTATTTATTGCACACATACAGCCCATGGAACCCATTATCATTACCCAATGCAGTGTTTTCCATTTTTAAATGAATTTATTGATATCTAACAAACCCTTCAATTTTCTTATTACTTATTCTTTACCCACTGGTATAAGTTCACCAATATGTCTCTAATATCTAGGATAGTTTTCTAATATCTAGGCTAGCAGGGCTTTAATAATTAAATGTTAATTATAAAACTGTTTAATGACTGAAGCTAAAGAGATGGCTCAGGGGTTACAAACATGGGCTGCTCTTTCAGAGGACCCAGGTTCAATCCCCAGCACCCACAAGGCAACTAATAATCTCCAATTTCAATTACAGGGGATCTGATACTCTCTTCTGCACAGCCAAACATACAGGCAAAACACACACAAAATAAATAAATCTAATGGAAATGCATCTTTAAAAACTGATTAATGGATTATATTGCATTTTAATGAATATCTCTTGAATTCCACAAGGTCCCCCAGCCCATCTTGAAAGACCAGAATTGGTGCATAGGTAAAATGTTTGCTTCCCAAGAGACCTTTTAAATGAATGCTTGATTTTCACATCTGTGCTCTTACCCAGCAACAGAGGACTATATCAAATGACCTCCTGAGAGCTCTCTGGCCCTTGACATTCTAATTCAATTCCACTTAAATGTCCTAAAAGTAATTTGTGGAGAAATTCTTTTCCTCCTTCTCTCTCGATCAGAGTTTGCATTTATCTAATTATTTCCTTGGTAGATTGACCCAGCTTGAAAGGAGCACCATGTCATCTCCCCTGGAAATGCTCTAAGCCCTCACTTTATAAAACGGGAAGACTAAAGACTCAGCTCTCTGGGGAATTAAATTGCATTCGAATGAGATTAAGGCTTTTTGACTCACAAAAGCAAGGACAATCAGAGGCTAACCAAACCAAAGCAATTGTCCAGCAAACTAATCCAGACATGTTCTTCACAAAAGGACTCTCACAACTAGTTAGCAAAGAAAAAACAAAGTGCCCAGAAAGGAATGCTGGGCTGGATTGAGTTAGGAGCAAGTTCTTCCTTCAGACCTGAAACCTTGTCCCTCCTCTCCAAGGTACCGAATGAATGTGTCCTTCCTAGGTTCTGTTGACTGTGGCCCAACACCTCCCAATGACCTCAGTCAGAATCTTTAGTGGGGTTGGAGGATGTCAGCCCTCTGTAGTGTTGGATGAGTGGAGAGCCACAGAGGAAAAAAATGTCACCTGAGGTCAAAGGATGAGTATGTGTGTCAGTGCTTGATTTGAAGCATGACAGTTTGATCTCTTATGGGATGTAGATTCCTTCTTAAAAACAATATTTTGGGAAATAAAATAAAGAGCACAAAGTTACAAAGAAAACCAATTCTATTTAAAAAAAAACATATAACAAAATATCCCTCACAATTAGTAGTATATTTATTCATTAGCATATTAAACTGAAGGCCAGCAGTTAGTCTTGTAATTACAGTAATTTTATAGTGCTGACAAGTTTAAATGATAGTTTGAAGTATTTCAACACACAGTAGTATGATATAAAAATGTCTATAATTGTATACATTTGTATGAAAATATAGATGTCACAGGTAAAGCCAATGCTACTATGGCTTATTCTCTACTTTCATAATGGAGGGAAGTACTTAATTTTAGGTAAATATGAGTGTAAGTAATAATGGATACAATCTTCTCATTCAAGTTCATGCATGCTCCTCACCTTATATCTCAAGTTGAGAGCCCCGATGTAGACATCTAAGGATTCTCAAAAACCCTTCTATAGCCAATAAACAGTATCCCTACCTTTACTTTTACTTAATAACATTTATTCTGACAATTTGCGGCCAACAAGTATTCTTGTTGGCCAAGTCAGTAAGGAGAAGGTTTGAATTACTGGAAGGTGACCAGCCCTGTCATGTGTGCTTTATGCTTAGAGAATAGACCTCTTCAGACTGATGGAGAAGGCTTGCCAGTTGCCATAGAATTCTGGCTTGCTCAACTTGCCCCTAATGTGACCACAAGTATTGCTTGAAAAAAAAATAACCCCTGTACCCTAGAAACAGCTCAGTCCTTGAGGAAGTAGTCTGATTGGTGGGTGCTTTAGAGTTAGAACAGAACTGTGTGATATCCATCAGTGGAGTTAGTGCTCTGAAGCTAAGCATCTTAATTTCAATATTGGAATAGCCTCAGCATCGAGGCTATGACATGAACGGAAAGAGGTGTGGTATATAGAACGGGGTGCTGTCATATTCTACACACGTAAGACACATTGTCATCTGTAATTATTGCTACTGCTGTTGTAGCAGCTCCCTTCTTTCTTTTGGTCTCAACTTCCTGTGCACCCATGTAATAAGCAGAGTTCAAGACCCTCCACAGTCTGCTCTTTCAGGAAGACTTTGGTGATTCCTGATATGCTAATGAAATAGCATGCTGGGCTAAACTCATGAAATTGGCAGTTTTGTAAGACAACAGGACACAATTGATAATGTCACACAGTTCAATGTAGTACATGACATCTCTATCAGGGACTAGTATACAGGAGGCTGTCTATGTAATAAGCCTTCCCTCCCTTCCCCTCCCCCCTCCCTCCATTTCTTCCTGATTCTTCCCACCCATCCACAATCATACTCAACCTCCCCTGTCCACAATCATCCCTGACGTTCTGTGAGTTTTCTGTCTTCTGTTACGAAACTCTTTTATATTAAGATAGTTACTTGAATGCTTAATAAAGTTATTTTTAATATTATATAAGCTACATGAAAAAACATTATAAATCAAGCACAACATGATGGTGCATGCATGCCTGTAATCCTAGCACTCAGGAGGTTGAGACAGGCTACTAAGTAAAACTGTCTTCAAAAAAGAAAAGCAAACAAACAATAAATTAAAGGAGAAATTTTGGGAATTGTGTGTTAGCTCTACACAGCAGCCATTGAGCCATCTTCACATTGAGCTGAGAAGAGGGTAGTACCTTGTATATTTCCTTGTCTCATTTGTACATGTATGATTTTGAAAATGTTATTAAGTGATATGTTCCTATAGCATTTATAATAGACATTGTTATAAAGAAGCACATTAATTGAGAATGACCAAAAAGGAGGATTTAAATACTATGTAAAATAACTGGAAAGGTTATAGCACTAAAGTTGAGGATTCAAAATAACATCATTGTGGTAAGATCATGTAACTCAGGATCCAGAACATCACTGTCCTATGTGAAAAGCCCAGCCTCATGTGCCTCTGAATTTCCTGAAGGGTAGTTAGCACAAGTGAAGTGTGACCATGCACTAAAACACTGCAGAATGAAATACACACTGCATTTTAAAGACTAGGTAGTAAATAAAGGATGTAAAATGCATCATTTATTATCTGTCTTGTGATCACATAGTGAGAGTACAGTAATTTGGACGTATCAAGTTAAACATATCTAGTATTATAAACCTGAAGTTTAGCCAACAACACAAAAACAGTAGTAAAATAGCTTCTCTCTTTTGACTGTTTTTTTCCATTGTGGCTACTGGAACACTTAATACTTCATACAGGACACAGCCAAATGGTTCTTTGACAGATGGGTGAGTAAGTGAAATGAAGAATCATGAAGTAGAACACTAGCCTTAAGGAGGAGTGAATTCCCTCCATTACAACATGAATAACCTTTAAAAAACACATCATGGGAAGGCAAACCAGTCAAACAGAATAGTAAATATTGTTGGAAATCCATAGAGAAAGAAAAAGATGATTGAGTGATTGAGGGGAAGGGGAAGAACAAATGGAAAACAATTATTGAATGGCTGCAGAATTTGTATTGGCAGCTCTGGAAATGCAGAGTGGAGAGGACCACACTACAGGAATGTATTGAATACTATTGAGTTGTGCTAAAATGGATGGAATGGTAAATTTTACCTTATATGTATTTTGTCACAATCAAAAAACGTCCATATGGCTCACTTGGCTCACATTTCTGTGGGGGAGGCTGTTCTAGAGCTAACAGAAGGCTAAGCGGCAAGCCCTATCTGCCACACTACTGTAGTTACTGGGCTCATCCTTGGCTATAGAATACGGCAGGACCTGAGTGCTGAGTGGCTCAAAGAGCTTGGGCCATGCCAGAGCTGTGACACCTTTAGTTTTTCTATTTGAAAATAGGGGCACTGTGTGGCTCATTGTGTTATTTTATAGTTTAGGTCTAAGAGTGTTTGCCTATCTAGTGAGTGGCATCAACAGAAATGACATCGAGTGAGTGGTGCTCACTGCCCACACAAGGGAAACAGGGGCCTTTGTTGCTGTGGAGATGTCGTGACTGTAGAAATGCCAAGGGACACCTCAAAGGTCCAGGCAGTGTCACCCAGTTTTCCTGGGCAAAAGCTTCTTCAGCAAGTGTAGTTCCCAATACAGGGGCTGTGAGAGAAGGGCTGTGCTCCATTCTATAAGAAACATGTTCTAGGGCTGTGCTGATAGCTAGTGTTTGCCACATAATCACTTGAACCTCAGTTCAATTCCCTGAACTTAGGTACTGGAGCATGTACTTGTAGTTCTGGTCCTGAGGAAGACACAGAATGATCCCAGAGATTCTTGAGGATCTCTGGCCAGCAAGTCTAACTGCATCAGCAAGCCCCAGGCCAATGAGAGACCCTGACTCAAAGCAGAAGGTGAGCTATTCCTGAAGAACAGCACTGGAGGTTGTCCTTTGGCCTCCCGTTGTTCCTGCGCCCTTACACACACTGCACCACCCACAGCTTTGTTCTCTTTGAATCCCTGATTCTAATGTGCTTAGCCATAGCAGCTCATAATGTGGCATAGACTCTCATAAAAAAAAAAAAAATGTCCTTCCGTCCCACAATGTGAACCAACAATGGCCAAGCTAGAGAGTGCAGATTATGCCAGCATTCCTAATTTTGCCACTTACAAAAACAGGGTGTTCCATGGGGACCAGGCTAGGCAAGCGATTCATCATGAAATCTGCTGTAGTGGGATTTTTAAATACACACCCACACATGTGCATGCACTGGCAAGAGTGGGTAAGCCGTGCAGTTCAGCAGCCTCACTAGGGCGAGGGCCAAGAGAATGCAGATGGATGCAGAGCTCCAAGCCTTAGAACTGTCACTGAGCTGGGCACCACAGAAAGTGCAACCTGCCAGGAGCCAAGAGCCAAGCCAACCTTTGGGTGCCTGTTTCTGAAGGCGCCCAGATGTGGACACTTGTGTTAATATATTCTTTTAAAACAATTTAGTTGTCTCCCAATGCCAATATTATTATTGCAAGGCAAGCTGAGGCTATCCTTTAGGATTTTTGCTGTCCCTATTGTTGTTGTTTTGATACAGCTGCTAGGGCCTAAGAAACACAAACACGAGATTGAGCGCCCAAGTGGAGTTTATTGAGAGAGGGGAGAGGAAAGAGGGGGATAGCTGGTGGCCAATCGAAAGCGGGGAGAGAGAGAAGGGGCCACAGAGAGAAGCAAGAGAGAGAGAGAAACAAGAGAAAGAGGTGCGCTTGGCGCGCTTGCTTTAAAAGGGGAGCTTGCGCATGCATAACCCAGTCTCCGCCCAGCCAGGTAAGGCCTGATGTAGTGATTATGCGTCCCGCCCATCAGAGGCGGGGCCCACAGACTGCCGAGCCTCAACACCTTTGCACCTTGCCTATGGAAAAGAAACATCACTGACAATCCCTTCCACATGCCCAGTGCAGTCAGCATTCTGCTTATCCTAAAGGTTCACTGTATCAGAGCTCAGAACCCAAAGTGTCTGTAGTTGTTTTGTTCAAACAACTGTGTTCCATAGATCATCCTACTTGATATTTATAATATCTCTGCACAAACGATGTCCCTATGGGAAGTTTGCAGTAGGCTGTTTTACTCAACAATCCCATAACAACTAAGTTGCTTTGGGATTAACATCCAGTCTGTTAACCTCAAAAACCATTCTCTTGGCCACTGCACTGTATAGTGTGTCCATTTTTAGGCTATTAGAGTTATAACACACATGTCCAGAACCTTGTGTACACTCACTCCTTTCTGAATTTTGCATTAACTATAGTACCAGTGAAGATAACTTAAATGACCCGTGACTTGTCTATTTATGTTGTTACTGATGGTTGAGACGTGTCTCATATTGAAAGCCAGGCTGGCCTCTAACTCATAGCCATACCCCTGACTCTGCCTTGCAATTGCTGGGATTAAAAGTGTAAGCTATTCCATCCAGCAGATCCAGGAGCATTTCTTGTCTAAAATAAACAATGGAAACATCATCTTAGTAGTCTCTATCTCTGTGGCTATTTTTATGAGTTTATCACCTGTCAAGTAAGAAGAAGCAACTCCCTGGCTGATTTCAGATAGTGAGCTGCTTACGTGAGCAGGATTGTCCGTATCCAGCCCCCACAGCAGTTACAGATGAGCTTCACAATGAGCAATCAAATCTCCAAAGCTAGGAAAACATCTAATGAGAAAAGTTCTTGATGGAAATTCAAAATGTGCTGCTCCTTCCAGGGTGTTCAGTTAATGCAGCCTCACTAGCCAGTAAGATACTAAATGGTTCAAATGGAATAGACAAGTACCTGTCTTTCAAGCCCTCCAAATGCTCCTTCTACAAGATGATCATAGCTGCTGGAACTTCTGGAATTACATTCCTCACTTCTTGAGCATGTCCCTGTTTACAGCTGGACAATCTCAATAACCAGTATCACCTCCCATTATGCTTATTTCTTGTTCCAGCATTGTTCCTGCCTTCCCCCCACTCTCTAGCTAAATTGAGTTTACAGCAGCCCATTTAATCCATGGCACAAGGAGTACAGAGGGATAGGACACATTGGAAAACATCATGATCCTGCTACTTGCATCATTTAGCTACCATTTGAGCACAGGTGTGTGTGTGTGTGTGTGTGTGTGTGTGTGTGTGCGCACACACACACACACACACACACATGAGTATACACATGCATTTATGAAAAACCTCTCAGTGCTTGAAGTCCTGTGGATTACCCTATTTGATTTTCAGATAAGCCTTTTTAAGTATTCAAGAGTGTGTATAGATATTAATTCAGCTCTGGAGTGTAGCTCACTTGTTAGCATGCATGAAGCTCTGAGTTTGATTTTTCAGCATCTCAAAAAATTTTCAGCTCAAAGATTAAGTCAAAGAAATTAGAAAAGAAAAGGAAGGGAAGGGAAAGAAGGTGAGGGGAGGGAAGAAAAGAAGGAAGGAAGGAAGGAAGGAAGGAAGGAAGGAAGGAAGGAAAGAAGGAAGGAAGGAAGGAAGTTTGTTGGTATAGTTTCCCTTCACTCCTTTATCTTCTTACTGCTCCCCCTTGGATACTCAGAATCTTGGATTATCCACAGAAGGTGCTCAGGTTTGCATTCTCTCTTCTAAGCACATCTTATACTCTTTATCCTAGAAGTACCTGCACATCAGTTGGGTTGACCCAAGCAATCTGTCCCACACTCAGCAACACTGGTTCTACTTGGTATTGAGAAATAGGTATAAAAAACTTCTTGGGCTAGGTGGGCCTGTTTGTGTTGAACAGTGCCTATGAAAACCGATCTGGAGAGGTGGGCGATTCAGTTTAGCTAAAAGTTTCATCAGACATAGGCAGGTCTAATTAGACTTGATTCATCTCCAATTTTGTACCAATGAGCACATTTTGATGATTCTTTTAAGTCTTCTGGGCTTTGCAGAAGACACATGCTCATCTCCTCCCCTTGGGCTCTTTTCCTCCCTGTCTTAAGGGATGCCATGATGAATCATACTCAAGTCTGTGTTCTCCCTGTCTCCCTGAGAGCTGAGGATGGGATCTGGGGCACTGAGGTAGCTTCTGGCTGTGGTCCACCTCCCTAGATTATTCATGTGGAGCCAAGATTGGTATATGTCCAGCCACAAAGAACCAGAACCAAAGCCCAGGGGGAGACTCTGGTCAGAAATAATTGCAGACAGCTCTACTGGCGCCTCTGACTTGGAAGCTTCAAGGAGAACCACAAGACTTCACCTCAAGTCCAAGTAGCCTTAGACCCTCTGCCCAGCTCTATGCTCACCAGGAGAGGTGCTTCAAGGAACAAAGGTGTCTCTCTGATCTGGCTTAAGCCTGGTTTTGAGTGTCATCTTTTTTTTTTTTTTTTTTTTTTTGAACCACTCTGTAAGAGGTTTGTTTTAGAAAGTCTTGAGATCTTAGAATAAACAGTAATCTCTAACCTCTAATTTTCTCCTTCTGAACTCTTGTAATTATCTGATTGGTGTGAAGTTCATTGCATGCTGTTAGTAAAGCCACTGAGAGCCTACCTCTCACACAATGTTGTGTGAGATGCCACCTCTATGGCATGATGGGGCCATAGAGGTGGAGAAGACGCTTTAATGGTGACTGTGCATCAGAACCACCTTGATAGCTGACGTTATGGGCAAAGTCTTTAGATAAAGCTTTTAGAAGAATTCTGAGGTTCCACAAAGAGTCATGGGGTAACATGGAGGGATACTCCCTTAGCCTAGAGGCAGGAGGGAGGGCCTAGTCCCTACTTCAAATGACTTGACAGATTTGGGGGGATGGGATGGGAGGGGGAATGGGAGGTAGGGAGGGAGAGGGAACTGGGATCGATAAGTAAAATAAGAAAAACTGTGTGTGTGTGTGTGTGTGTGTGTGTGTGTGTGTGTAGAGAGAGAGAGGCATGGGATAGAAAAGTGGGATCTAGTCTTGCTGTCTGTGGCAGAGAGTTCTTTCTGACCAGCCTTCTTATATAAGAGAGATGACATCCTCTTTGTTACCCACTCAACTTTAATAAGTCAGCCAAAGGAAGCCAGCTGCTACTCTTTCCTGGGTAAAAAAGGTGTTAGGTGGACATTTAATAAACAGTTACCTTTATATTTTAAAAATACTTATTATTGTTCGATCAGGATCACTAGTAACTGTTTCTTATGCCTGAAGTTTGATCTAGGGAGTCTTCATCCAAGCTCTAGATGCAGATACACAATTTTGTATTTATCCAGTGTGTGATAAAAGGAATACTTGGCATTCTCAGAAGTCATTTCACACTTCAATCCTCCGTTCTCAGAAAGTAAACTGTTGGAAGCACCTTGACTTCTTAAATTCATTCCAACCCCACAACCCACATCTCATCTCCCTCCTGTGTAGATGGGCTGAAGCGCCATAATTGACAGAAAGTATCAAAACCATGCCAAGTCCTGTCTGTAAATAGCACAGAGGCTTATTGGCTGTCATTCTGAAGAGAGAAAGGGATGCTTGCTGCTAAGTGACCACACACAGCCTGAGTAGGTTTTAGACTCCGCTAGGTTTGGGAAGGTTGCAGTCAGGGAAGTTGTCCAGGGTGTAGTGACATCTGAGATTTACTCATTTCTCATAGTTATGACCAGGTCACTGAAGGCATGTGAGGAGAATACGTTCTGATAAAGGCTACAAAATTGTTAACACTTTTAATTATGTTTGGAACACACAGCACTGTGGATAAACTGAGTGGACATTATTGAAACCCTTTGTGAGCTGTCACTCAGTTACTCGGTCAGCCAAGGAAGCTCTTGGGAACCTTTGCTCTGTCCTTTATTCAGGTTGTTTGTCTATCTGTGTGACTTTAGGAATGCTCTTTTGAACAATATGACATCTGTTGACCCTAAGAAACAATATCTTTTAATTCCAGAGTATGCTTTATCACATAATGGTTAGACCAAAAGATAGAGAGGAATAGCCCCTTGCTCTATTTTGCTATTATTTCCAGAATAAAGTCTCGGAGAAAAACAGGACTAGTTGATATGGGAGAATGAAGACAGATTTGTTTCCTTATCCTGTCTTAGATAACACATAGAAACTTAAAGAGGAGAAGACACTGTTTCTTATTTTATTTTTATTTTGCCATGCATTCATACTTGAGCTGAAGTAATATGTTTTTATTACTTTTAAAGGGATGGATATGGTGGTAGCTCTCCCCCTCCATATTTGAGAAGGGTGAGCAAGAAGGCTCACATGTTATATGCCAACCTAAGCTACCTAGCAAGGTCCTGACTCAAAAACAAACAAAAAAGAGAAAAAACAAAACAAAACAAAAACAGACAAAATAGAAAGATAGAGCGCTGTAGGCATCACATTAAAACCTGAAATCTAGAAGGAAGAATTTGCATCACATAAGGAAAACTGCTCACAGTTTCTCTCCAGCAGAAGCCTGTACCATGAATCTTGCTGTGCAAAGTTACTCCTTGATATTTGTTCTGGGGCAGCAGTTAGTATTAGATCATGTATAAGGAGACACTGTCTACGATGACATGTAAGACCCAGAGCCTTCCCTTCCCATAAGTCCCCTGATGTCAAGTGAGTAAATGGACCAAAGATTTGAGCCCTCTAAGCAGCCCCTGGACGATGTAGTGGGAATGGGTTTTATTTATTTCCCTAGTTATTTATTTCTATGGTGTGAATTAGTACCAAGATATTCTCAGAAGCACATTGTAAAATAAAACTTTTTTTTTCCCCTGAGGTCATGGAGTGCTAGCATTATAAGCAGAAAGTCAGATATTAGTTTAGATTTTCAACAGCATCACTAAGCCACTCCTGGGACTTTAACATTGAGGAATTGCCTTAGCACAGCCAGCTTGAGCAACACAGCTGTGCAATGGACATGCTCACACACAATTGCTTTTGAGCTATTTGTCTGGAGGACCATGTGTAAGATCAGAGACTCTCTGATACTATACTGTGGTCTAAATTATTCAAGACACATGGACTTAGCTTGAACTGATGTTCTCCTCACGCCAAGTTCCTCTCCCCATCACATGCCCAGCCTCCCTTATGATTTAAAAGGAGTTTCCGTCTCTGGATTATTTAATCCATTTATAAATATATAAAATAAGTGGAACCTGAAGGTGTTTTAGAACCTGGGAAAATAAGATAGGAGAAGAAAGAGACAACATTGTGAGACAGAGAGAAGAGAAGGGAAGGAGAGAGTAAGGAGAGGTGATGCATAGGGGGAGAAAGACTGCAGAGGGGGAGATAGAAGGCAGCATTCAGGGGTTTGGGCAGTCTTCCAAAAACATCCTAACTTTCCCCATGTCCATGGGAAACTTCAGGCACCTAAGCATTGCTGTAGTATGAGAACAATGTCTTCCAGATGTATTTATATTCCTTCATGAGTCATATAGACAGTAAAAAATGACAATGCACATGACAACATTACTTGTCATGCAAGCCCTTGTTTAAATTTAGACCACACCTTGGTTTTCCCATCATTTATAAATTAGTGGTGTATTATCATCTCTCCTTGGAGCTGGGACCCACCTTGCACCTGCCCAGTTTTGACACCAAGAGTATGCATCCATCCGGGGAAGTTTTTGCTGAATGTAGTTCCTTCACAGGGAGATGCCTCCTGTATACCCCTTCTGGGGCCAGGGGAAGCAAAAATGCAAAGCACTAGACTTGGGGAGACAGCTCAACCAGTAGAGCCTTGCCACCATGAGACCCTGAGTTCTCTCTCCAAGACCCATGTCAAAAAGCTGGGAGTAATATAGTGAGCCAAAAGCTGGGAAAGATGAGAAGAGAGAAGAACTCTGGGCTCAGGGTCATTCAGTTTATCCCAACTGGCAAGTTCAGGACCAGTGAGAGACCCTGTCTCCACATAAAGGTGAATGGTGCCTAAAGAATGACATGGGAGGTTGTCCTTCACACTTCACTCTTGTGTGAATACACAAGCACATGCCCCAACACACCACAAGAACACACACACACCACAAGAACACACATACACAAGAACACCTGCATACACACCACAAGAACACACATGCACATACCACAAGAACACACACACACCACAAGAACACACATGCACACACCACAAGAACATACACACACGAACACACACACCACAAGAACACACACGCACACACCACAAGAACATACACACACGAACACACACACCACAAGAACACACACGCACACACCACAAGAACATACACACACGAACACACACACCACAAGAACACACACACACAAGAACACACACACACAAGAACACACACACATCAAAAGAACACATACACACACATCATAAGAACACATACACACACGCATACACACACAAACACACCCCACTGAAGGGACTGAACTTTCCCAGCAGAGCCCATTAAAGATAGTTTTCCTAGCAAAGATTTATAATGGATAGCTTTCAACTTCTCAGGAATATTTAATATGTATACATTTTTCCCTAATTGCCACAAATACTCAAATTGTTATCAGTGGATTGTAATATATATTTACTTAGGACTCATTTCTAGTACTTTCCCCTAATTGGAAGCAAAGCAGCTGTTTTTTCCTTCAAAGAACAAGGCTTGTCCCTTTGACTGATCATTTATAGCGGATAGGGATTACAAGTATTTACTTAGGATTTTTAAAGACAGGGCTGGGGTCAGTTCTTTGCAGAATGGAAATGGTCTTCTGCAGTCAGATTGCCACTGTGAATGGAAAAGCAGTGATTTGAGATTAAATGGTACTCCGCTGGTTCAAACACTATGTGAAATGTGCCTCTTATCAGGTCATTGTCTTCCCCATCAGTGACCAACAGTGACCATGTTAATCTATGTGGTTGTTGATTTGTTAACTAGTCTGCTAGCTAGCAACACCTGGACATGTTCTCCGAGACTGATTGCTCCCTCTAAAAAGAAAAATAAATATCTCTTTTATAGTCTTTATAGTCTTGCCATTAGTTCAAACTATAAAAATGTAGAACTAAAATGTCTAGATTTTTAATGGATGATTTGAATTGTTTTATTGTGTACAAATAAAGGAAAATGACTTAAAACCAAGCTTTGTTTTTAAAATTTAAAGTGGATGGAAAGCCAACATTCTGCTTATATTTATGTAGAGGAACTATAAAATATATGATGAATATTGTTTTTTCCCACATTAAAAAGGTATTGTTTATATATGAAAACTGCTATACTTTTAGGAGGGAAAACTTCAAAGTGAGTTGACTTTTAGTGTAACTATATTAACGTGAGAGGAAATGGCTATGTTTACTAATGCCATAGTTAAGAGTGTGTGAAGTTTAATTTAAAAATCATATACAAGTAGTTTATTGTTTACAAATTGCTCAGCTGAAGAAAAATCTTAAAGCAGAGATTTAAATAGACTTCTGTCAACAGGGCCTTCCCTCCCGCAGTCATCATGCAGTTATTTCAGACTCTCTTCAAGGGAAATGGGCTTTTTTTTTTCCAGTAATAAATACAGGATAGCAGCCTCCTTTGAGGGAGGAAAGGGTTGGGGATGGGCATAGCATTGCTCTCCACTTCAGTTCATGATGTTGAACAATTTTGAATGTAGCTAAAGGTTCTTGGCCCATATCTGGAAGTTAGTGAGTCTGTGTTTTCGCTGTTTAGAAGTGGGCTTGGAATCAAACTCTTAACAGAATAGGATGACAAACTGATGTCATACCTCAAGAACAGCCTGGGGGCTCTTTTCAGAATTCCTACAAAGTAAAAACGCTCAAAAGTCAGTGAAAGTAAACAATGGGATCAAATAGCAATGGTGAGAAAGTATGCCCTTGAAGACTGCCATCCAAAGAAACGGGCATGGTGAGCTTCAATATTGATGGGAAACCAGGTCTAGGGGTTGGCCTGTTCACGGTCACCAATCTTCAGCATCAACAGTTCTGGATCAAAAGCCAGACTTGTACATACATCATCTGTGATCTGGGACACTGCATGTTCTTTCTTTCCAACTGATTTTTCTTGTTTTTGTAACAACTGTGATAACACCATGTACCTCCCTTGGGTAGCATACATTTAGTATAAAATGTTTTGTTTTCATTTTTTGAAACAGTTTTTCATGTAGGCAAGAGTAAACTTAAATTCTAATTTTTCTGCTTCTACCTTTCATGTGCAGCCATTATAGATGTGTATAACCACACCCAGGGTATGCCGTGCTAGGGACTGAACCTAGCATTTCATGTGTGTGAACACTGCCCACTGATCTAATGTCATATTGATCAGTGAGTTCATCGATTGCTCAACATGTGTCTCTTCTTTAAGTCAATCCTTGAATCCTCAGCATCATTCATATATCTGATACCAAGCAGATACTCAGTGAAGAGATGTTGAGTAAAGTGTGGTTGCAAAGACTGGAGATGTTGCTCAGTGGTAGAGAACTTGCCTAGAGTCTGTGATGCCTGGGGTTTCATCCCTAGATCAACTATATAAACAACAACAACCAAAAAAATATTAATAAAAACCTCATTTCTTTGCAAAGGTTTTTTCAGAAAGCAAGTGAAACACATTTGTTGTTCTACACTGTAAAAATGTGTCACTCATATTGGCTTAATATAACTCCAATTGGCCAGTAACCAGGCTGGAAGTATGGGTGGGGCAAAGAGACTAGGTGAATTCTGGGAAGAGGAAGGAAGAGAGTGAGTCGTCAGCCAGACGCAGAGGAAGCAAGATGAGAATGCCTTACTGAGAAAGATATCACGCCACCTGGCTAAACATAGATTTAGAATTATGAACTAATTTAAGTTGTAAGAACTTCTTAGTATTAAGCCTGAGCAAAAGGCCAAACAGTTTATAATTAATTAAGCCTCTATGTGTTGTTTGGGACTGAATGGTTGCAGGATGGGGCAGGACAGAAACACAAGTCATAAAGTATACATTTAGTGTTCTGTCTGCACAGAGCACATATTCAGTGTACACCAGATACCATTATTATCATCGGCCTCAGATTAGCATCTGTTACAGAGATTATTACATGCCAGACTCTTTAGACTCTTTCAGGGTAAAGGTCACCAAGAAATTCAAACTTAGAGACCTGATGAACTATATGCTCTGGTTATTTTGTGTTGATCAGGCCTGAGGAAAACACAGGAGTCTGGTTTCTCATCCAGAAAGACCATCTATCAGTATAGAACAGATCTAATTCTCTAAGACATGAGGTTCATGGAATCGTGTTTGAAAATTACAGAGTTAGTAGTAAAACGAGTGTGTCTCAAACAAAAGGGCATTACCGAGATGGACATAGGCTGTGGGTCATAGGCTGCAGGCCACAGGCCACTATGATTGTTTCATTATATGTCATTTTCTGCTCCATTATATACCTCGAGTTTGTATCCATTAGATACCAAAAACCCTTTCCACTATGAAGAGAATGAGAGACAAGCTGATCTGCCACAACTATGCCTATGTGATTACAAAATGGAAGGAAACTTATGAATCATCTATGTACTTAGAAACAACACCTTTGCTATTGGCTGTGGCATAGCAAAGATTTGACTTTAGTTTACTTCATTTTAGTCCTTGAAGTCTACCCTTCTCCTTCAGCCAACAGTCCCTATGATAGCAGACTGAAAATGCCAACAGTATTACCAGTGTAATTCCTGGGATCAGTAAATGAATGCACTTTGAAGATGTGAAGAAATTAAGTACCCTAAGATCAGGAAGCAACACTGGAGTATTGGGCTGGGTATTAAATGCAAGTATATGTATTCTTAAAAGACAAGGAGAAGGGATGATCAGGAGCACATAAGGGTGATGTGTGGTTTGCCAGTGCTGGCCTTGAAGACTGGCATGATATGACCCCAATCCAAGAATAGCAGCCTGGAGAAACAGAGAGACGTAAGGTGAGTGTTCTCTCTATAGGACCAGAGAGGGCATGGTCCTGCCAACACCTTGATTTTGACTAGGGAACAATGATTCCAGGCTTTGGGACCCCAACACTGTTAGAGAACTAGCTTCTGATGCTGTAAGCTACAGGTTGACCATACTTTTTAAATATATTTACAGAGAGCTAATACACCTATGAAATAGAGAAATTGTATTTTCAATTAAAAAACCTTGGGCACATGATCTAACACTGTCCAAAATATTTACTAGACAAACTATCCCAGTAACATCATATAACTTTTCAGCCAAACCCATCGTTTTTTAGTACAAATGTTTTAAGAGTTGACTGGAGTATTGTTTATTTTGTATTTTGTGTGTACTTAGAAGGGATTCTTCCTGACAAACTCATAGATGCCTCCAAGAGACTCCCTTATCTTATAAGCAATGTGCATAAGCAGTGCCATTTATTACTCATCTTTTGCAAAGATATTTATATGATATCATGCTACTGTTACTTTGATTTTTAGATGATTTATTTATTACTTTTTAATGAATTATAAACTATAATTACATCATCTTCTTTTCCCTCTTCTCCCTCCAACCTCACACAAACACCCAGCTCCCTTTAAAATTCATAGCCTCCTTTTCTTTATTATTGATATATATATATATATGCGTGTGTGTATGTGCATGTATTATATATGTGTATGTGTGTGTATGTGTGTGTGTGTGTATATATATATATATATATATATATATATATATATATATATGCAACCTCTTGGCTCTGTTTAGTGTTACTTGAATGCATGTTTCTAGGGCTGATCACTTGATAAACCTTTCAGGGTTTATCTCTGAGGAAGGCTAATTCTTCCTCTATTAGCATTTTTTAATTGCCTATAGCTTTTCAACAAGGGTAGGTCCTCATCTGATTTTCTGAAAACTATCTCCAAAGCAGGATATGTTCCTTCTGGAGGAGTCAGGCTACAGCCAGTAGCTAAACTTGGTAAAGGCACAACAATAACATCTACAAGCCATTATCTCTATGGACTATATTAAAATATGCTCAATAATATACTTTCAAACTGATTACAGACATACATCTAAAATATTGTCCACCATGATTAAGTTTGGTGTATCCCAGTAATGTGAGGATGGTTCAGCATAAATGAACTTAAAAATAAAAATCACAATGGTAATCTCAATAGACCCAGAAAAATGTTTTGACAAATTCCAACATACCTTCATGATAAAAAGTCCTAGAGAACTAGAGGGAACATACCTACACATAATAAAAGCTATGTTGGAGGAGTCTACTTCTAACATGATCGTAAATAGAAAAGGTCTTAAACCAATCCCATTGAAATCAAGAAAGAAATAGGGCTGTTCACTATCTCCACTTCTTTTCAATATTGTGCTTGAAGCACTAGCTGGAGCAATAAGATAAGAGAAGGAAATTAAAGGAATACAAATAGGAAATTAGTCAAACTACCCTTATTTGTAGAAGACAGGAAATAATACATAAGCAATTCCAAGAATTCCACCAGAAAACCTCCAGAAATAATAAACAGTCTCAGCAACATGTAGGATACAGAATCAACTTACACAATTCAATAGCTTTTCTATACACCACCAACAAACACACAGAGAAGGAGATCACAGGCACAATCTCATTTACACCATGCTCAGGACCCAGAATATCTCAGCTCAATCTGACTGAAAGTTTTCTCCTTGTGTACTAGCATTCATGGTACCAGAGGGCTCTGTGCAAGTTTTCCAGGGACAGAAGTAACCAAGAGTTCAACTCAACTGTGACCAACATGGCATAACAACCATAATGGTGCAATACTGATGCATGTAACTCAGTGATAACCAATAACTTTCCAGTTGGTTTTATGGCTCATTCAACAAGAGGGAAATATTGCCTAGTATTAGACATCTAGCAACTACCTGGGCTAGTAAAAACCATGGATCTTGGAGGAAAATCTACAACTATCACTTTACGAAATCCTCCCCTTGTATTCCATTACTGTGGTTATTGTAGAGCTGTGTCCATTTCAACACCATGATTGGGCACATGACAGAGTCCTGACCAATCAGAACCTCATCCCAGGCTCAGTGGTTGACTGGTGACCCAGGCAACACTAATTAAGCATTATCTGTGGACTTTTGTTGGAATGTGTAATAGAAGTAGTTGGGGATGAGTAGAGGCATTAAAGTCTGCTTTTCCACATGCTGTGAAATGTAAATAATATATAACATAAAGTCAAAGACGATGGAAACAATATAAAATCTGGGGCCTCTATCTAGTTAAAGTCTGTACAGAAGAGAAGTGGATGCAAAGTGAATTGAAATTAAAAGGTTTGGAGAGGCCATCTGGTGACATCTGCTTAAATCTTCTGTGTTAGCCAGTGGTACCTCTAATTCTTCAAGCCCATGAGCCAGAACATTTCAGTTTTCAGACACTTCCAACAAAATATTCCTAACTCCAGCTACCCAGAAGAGCATATGACTGGAATGCTTAGAAAGCCCCCCAATAGCCAACTAAAAGGAACCTGTGCAGACTCATCTGTCCACATGATAAGTTCCTAAAACCAAATTCAAGTCCATAGTTGTTTCTTCCTGGGTTCCGAGGTAGCACTTGACACATGTCTGTTGAAGACTCACAGAACTCTATGTTCTTCTCTAGTTTATGACACAATTTCAGGGAGATATATTGTGGTTAAAGAAACGCATGTGGCAGCCAGAGCCATGCCTGATCTTTGCAAGGCATTGAAAACTCTGATAAACCTGCTGATCTGTCTAACCCATCTGCTGAGCTGTTCCCATTGACTGTTTGTCATGTGTGTGAGATAAAGATGTTTGAGATAGGCACTGTATAGAAATAATAAGATTAAAATTTTCCCTTCTATCGTCATCTTATTGGTTCTTATGTAAACTTGTCTGTTCTTGGACTTTCCTTCCAAGTAGAGTATATAACACTTCTTTGTTTACATGACCAGTTTATAATTAACTATTTACTAATTTTCATCTAGTCCACACGGTAAAAGATCAACATAAGCCATGCCTGTGGATTTCACAACCAATTGGAACAGGGATGAGAGTCTGAAGTGGGCTAGGTCACTGTTTCCTAGACGAAGAACAGTGTTGACTCAGTCATTTCATGTGGGTGGGGCTCCCACATGCGACCTTGGAAAGCTGTAGGTGGGAATCTTTCCCCACCATGTGAAATAAGCAGAAAAAAGAAGCAGATGACTATACAGCAGAGCTGGACATTGCCTCAGGCCCTGCCAATTCTTCTCTTGCCAATTCTAGTCTTTCCTGAGCCTTCACTGTTTTCTTCACACTATTACATTGTAGGATCTTTGTATTTTATAGTAGATAATGATTTTATGTTGATATTGCCCAGGCTGATCTCAAACTACCCAGGCTTAGGACCACCCTGTATTAATCACTCAAGTAACTGGGACTACATGTTCAGACCTGGGTAGTTTTTCATTTATTGATTGAGTTAACCCAAGATAATACCTGGTTCCTTCCCTCCCTTCCCTCAGAGAAAACCTCATACATTAGTCAAAACTTTCTTAAGATAGGGAATTACCTGAATGAGAATGTCAATAGTCAATTCTAAAACCACCAAAGATATTTCTCTCAGAACTAAGAAAAAGAAACAAAGCTGCCCCATATCCAGCATGCAGAACTGAAATAACATGCATGGTCCTACTCTATGGGTTCATGGAACTGCTGAAAATGGATCCCTTCTCACAGTCTTCAGTCTGCTGATAAGCTGGGAAATTTATTCCTAAGTCCATTGCATGACTTCATAATAGCATTGGCACATCATAGAGGCTGCCAAGTTGAGATACCGTGCTTGCATCATCACTGGCATGGAAGTAAGTGTCCCTTCTAAGCACATCAGGTGGTTTGACAATCCTGTTTCTACATGGCCTCCATGGAGTAGGAATTCCCCAAGTTGGGTCGTTAAGAAGAAACAGGCATGATGATTGTGTCAAAACACATTTGGGATTTTTCTTCTCTAGTTACTGTTGCTCGTTGGTATTTGTATAAGATAACAGATCTTGGGTTATGAAACTTACATTTCCTGCCTGTTTTTGTTTCAAATTCACGTGATACAAGGGAACATCATCACCTCTAACACAAAAATGAATTAGCATCATCATAAAACCATCTATCTTTGGTTCTTTTCAGCTGAACAGATAAACCATTCAAAACAATAGGAATTGTTTATTTTGTCCTTAAAACAATGACCTTTCACTTGCCCTAATTATAAGATGATCCACATATTACTTGACCCTTTCTTAAATGCCTAGATAAAGTCACGGATGTCACGTTAATGACATCTACAGATGATACTAAACTGGGAAATGCTGCTTTTATTTTTAAAGACAATGGTGTATAAGGCAGCCAGATACGACAACATCGGTAAGAGGGAATGAAATGAAAAAAGTTATATTCATAAGGAAGAGAATAGGAGCTATGAAAAATTAAAATAATACCATCTACAGTGTAGGAGTAGAGTGAGCTGTAGACAGATAAGCCCTGAGAACTTCTCATATCTACATGGACACATAGTGGACAGCAATTAGAAGTTTGAATACCCTGGGGAATGAGAACTGAGTTATTTTTAGTTCCACAAGCCCGGGCATTGTGTCTCAGAACAGATAGTCTTTTCTTCTGAAACTTTAATAAGGCCGCACCTGGCATGGGGCTTTTGGTTCTGGAACTGTACCAGAATGACATAACACTTTAAAATGTAAATTTTCAGGTTTTTGTTCTTCTAAGAAAGAAATGCAGCCATCTTTATTTTTCCCCCAGCTCTCTCTGACAACACATCAACTCCATTTGTTGATTGGCTCATAACTGAGCATATCCAAACAAAATGTGGATGCCTAGTAAGTAAATTATCCCCAGATTATCATTTCCAAGTCCAAGCTCTGGCCTGTTTCCCATATGCCTGTCGAAGCCTGCCCACTCCTCAGTGTTTGCCATCTCAGTTACTGAACTCTGTGACTCCAATTGGTCCAACTTTTGAGCATTCTGAATGCCACGCTATAAAGAACACATCTTATTCAGAATCAATTACTATTAGCTTTACCTGCAAATAGACCCAAACTATAATCACATATCATACCTACCACACTGATGCAGATCATTTGAGCTGCCTTCCCAGAAGGTCCCACTGAGCCAGTAAGACCCTAGAGGTCTGCCACCCCTTGCTTCTTTGTTCATATTTTCTATTCGTGCCTTTCACTCTCTACCTCACCACACTTTGGCATCCCCGCTGTTCCTATAACACCCAAGGCAAACTCTAAGTGTGTCTTTGCCTTGGAGATTCCTTATGCTTGATATGGCCTTGTCTGGATAGACACATAGTTTCCCTCAGATTTTATTTCAAAATTGCCTTTCTTTTTAGGGGTGAGGGGGATGGTATTTCATGACCATCCTAGGACAGCTATGTTCATACCACATACCCTCTTTTGTCCTCTTCATACTTTATCTATTCCTATCATTCCTTTCTCTGTCTCCAGTGCAAATGACCTCCACAAAGAGGTTAAGTAGCACTTTCTAGTCTGGTCTTGTCAAGCTGGAACAGTGCTCTGTGCATTAAAATTTTTAATCCTTGGGAATATATTCACAGAAGTGGGCATTGGCTAAGGTAAAAGTCTGCTTTAAAAATCTCAGAAATAAGGATCATTGAGTTTCTGAGAATAAATCTAGTGGAAAGAACATTCATTCAAGAATTAGACAAGAGTCAATGCAGTCATCTGATGTCCACAGAGACGGTTGGCATCATCTCACTCAAAATACATGAGCACTATTAGAATAAAACACTTCCCAGTGTCCAAAATCCCTTAAGAGATGATGGTGTAGGTCTCCCAGGAAGATGTGGCTCCAGAGTCCAAATTCTTATGACAAGATCTTCAAATGCTTGGGCTCAGGACTCCCAGACATGCCTAAAAATCAATGCAGACCTAGAATTGTTTTGTTCCTGTATAATGTGATTGATGTTTTACTGTATTCAAAATAAGATTTTTTACAGAATGTCTTCACTAAATTATTTTACATAAAAAACTCACTGTATATTAACATATACATATTATAAAGAGAAATTATTATGTTTTCCAAAAAAATTTAAAAAATTCAACCAAATATCTGGATGACAACCTTGGTTATCAACTTGACCACAAGCAGCTGGGCATGCCTATGGGAGAGTTTCTTGATTAGATTATTTGAGGTTGGAAGACCTGCCTTAAATTGAGATCACTTGGGGTCAGAGGATCTATCTAAATCTGGGCCATACCTTCTGGTGGTGGCTCACATAAAAGGACATGGGACAGGGAAGGTCTTGCTTTTTGCCTGGTTGCTCCCACTCTCACTGGCAAGTTCATATGTCCTGTTGCTGAGACACTCCTCTGTTGGTATTGGAATCTACTTCTTCAGGATTCCAGTGTAGACCTGAGACCAGCAGCTCTCTGGGCATTTCCCAGAACTCCAGAATTAGAATGGGACTGATGAGACAGCCAGACTTGTTGACTAAACACAAGATCCTTGGCCTTTCTGACAAGAGGCAGCCATCGCTAGATCATACAGCCCACAGCCTGTCGGCCACTCTACTAAATTATATTCATCCTATCAGTCTATGCCTTTGGAGAACCCTGACTAACACACTTGGTTAAAAAAAAAAAAAAAAAAAAAAAAAAAAAGAGCGGTATCCACTTGCCTGTATTATCTGGTTTAATGGAAAGCAGCTTGATGATGCTATCTGCTTCTGCTTTCAATCTGCTATGATGGGTTGTTTTGACTGAAGTCTATGAAGAAAATCCAGCTCTGTAGAGGCATAATTGGAAAAGGCAGTTAGTTTAATCTCTTTTTAAGTTGCTATAGCCATACTTGTACAGCACGCAGTACCTAACAAGTGATATTTTCATAAAGACTAGTTGCAGTATGGAATCTGAAAGTGGATCAGTGAACTTTTCATGGTCTGTTTCAGTAGAAGCGGTGTCTCCTTGCATTTCCACTATCTCTTCAACTGAGGAGAGGTTCCTTTAATGTTGCTAGCGGCATTTGAAGATACTGGTTCACTGAGTGTCACCAGTCTTCCCAAAATTGTTTTTAGAAGTCACCCTTTTAATATCACCACAGCTCTCATTTAAAAAGGCTTTAAGAGGTGAAGAGTTGGCAAGGTCCTTGTTGGAGCCACATGTTTTCTAAAATTCTATTTTTTATGTACAAATTTAAATCACATTATTGATGACTATATGTGGTTGACCTAAGGGCCTTTATAATCACTGATACAGTTTCTAGGCATTAGCTTCCAGATGTAGTCATGCTTATCTTCTGATACTTTGTGCGGCTGTGTTTATATAAAATCTTCATCTATCTAGAGAAAAACCTACTTCAACTCCATGATTAATAACACTAATAAAAAATTAAGCATGTTGCTGAGGTAAAGACAGCTTTATTCATCCTTGCTCCTGACTCATGGCTGCAAATGCCAACACAATAAAAAAGATAAATAACATCTCAGCACTATTGGAAGAATTGTTGACCACTTGCCCCTTACAAAGGCCTCAGGCATCACAGGGCATGTACAGGCAACTTACTCACTGGGGACCGATGTACTGTGCTAAACAACTTTAGAAGGCCACAGTCTACCTTACACAAATTGTACCATTTGCCTCTCCATGCTGCAGTCCCCATCATAAAACAAAGCTACATATCTACTATGTGTATATACATATACATGCATACACACACACACACACACACACACACACACACACACACACACAAGTATATCACTCTGGTTTTGCAAACTTATCATGGCAACTTGGAACATTCATAAGTTAAGCTCTTGGAAAAGTATGTGGCACACAGAAGGTTCTTGGAAAGTGGTATTTATGACTAATGATCATGTCTAAGCCAGTGTAGACATTAAAGAGAAACTTCAGTTTGCCTGCTGCATCAAACCAGGTGAGCAGAGTGAACCTCGGTGTGTCTATGGTTGCAGGAAGGAGCAGAGGAGCAGCTCATTCTCTTCAGTTGGCCAAGGCCTTCCTGGTAAAGTTCTGGACAACTACGGCAGCAGTCAGGTGAAGTTGAAGCTCTGAATACTACAATCTGTTTTGGGGTTCTCAAGGCACTGTGTGACCTAATACAAATTCTCTGAACTGCTGCTCTTTCCAGTATAATTTCAGGCTCGGGTAATAAGAACATCCCAGGAGGTAGCTATGAGAATTTAATGAGATAATATACAGGTATATGCTTAGTAAAATATGTGCCCCAAATAAGTATTCAACTAATGGTTAGCTTCTTGTTCTTATAATAACAGGGCTCAGTAGCTAAAAGTACCTGCTGCAAGCCTGGTGACCTCAGTTCAATCTCGGGGACCTACACAGTGGAAGGAGAGGACCAATTCCTAGAAGATGTCCTCTAACTTCCACATGTGAGCCTTGGCTTGGAGATACACAGAGGTACAAAATCAGTCATCAGTCAATCAATGGACTAATGTGATAAAAAAATAACAATAGGCACCTTCTGTTAGGTTCTGATCTCAGTTCAGTATTACTTCCTCTGGGAGACTTTTGTGGCTGTCCCACAAAGTTATCCATTTCCAGACCTCACTGATCCCCTCCTTCCCTAGACAAACAGCAACAGCAGTGCCACATCTCGTTATACATGTGACTAAAAGTTTGCCATATACACCAGGCTCTCTGTTCAATGAAGATAGACAGTCTCTTTGGCCCCCAATTATATGCCTGGTGCTGGCTCAGGGCCCAGCACAAAGCAGGTTTCAATAAGTACTTATTGAAAGAATGAATGAAATAACCAATTTACTAGCTTGGCAAAGCATAGCTTTACTCCATTATAACTCTCTCTGAATTTCCTCTAGCACTTGAGACTCCGCATGGCCTGTGGATCAGGACCAGTAACCCATGTTGAAATTCGGATTTCAGCCCTGACTTCAGACCTACAGAGTTAAAAGCTTACATTTTAACACAGTCCCAAGGTTACATCTCTGTTCAAAGTACTGACCCCCTGCTTCTCTTCTTCCTGGTAGATAAAAAAAAGAAGACTCAGGGCAGGAGAGAGAGAAAAGAGGGAGGACAGAAGTGAGGAAGTAATCAAAGAAGAAAGAAGACGATTCCCCAATTCCTGGTGAGGAACAGCCCTTCCTTCCCTCCCTCCCTCCGGCATTTCCAGGTCTATTCCATTCCAAATACAAACACTGCTGCAAACATTGCCATCTCCAAGCCCCAACCCATTCTTTGTTCAGCCAGCTCTCCTCTCTCTCTCTCTCTCTCTCTCTCTCTCTCTCTCTCTCTCTATATATATATATATATATATATATATATATATATATATATATATATATATAATAGAAGACTATTTTAGCCTAGGCCAAATAATTTATTATAGACTTTTAATTCTAAAATATTCTCCTGAGGCTGAAGAAACACCACCCATGCCCACTCCTGGATAAATATCACCAGACCATGTTTTGATGTTGCCAACTTTGAATGTTTGCTTGTTCCTTGCAAAGCACAGCAAAAACTCCTCCATTCTAGCACCAAAGTAGAACTTGGGCAACACAGAGGAATTTTTAAGCAAACAAACAACTTCCTGCTGCCTGTTTGACAGCACTCCCCCAGGGGGTGGGGTACCTAGCTCTCTCTGTAATAAGAAGGTTACAGGCTTTGAAATTTATCCCCACATATACATGGTAAAGCACACCCAGAGATTTGATGAAGGCTCCATTTTCCCACGCTCAATCTTCCTCACATTGTGGGGCCTGGCTTTGGCATTCTCTCTGCTGTGGTCCCTGTTCTCCAAGGAGGAAGCAGGCCTAGCCAGAAGCCAAGCTGCATTTCAGCTCTAGGGTCATCCCAACGTGACCTGACCTGGTTAGAGCCAATGGGACAGGGTTGACTGGCAAACAGCATGGGGCTGCCAAACACTGACTGCTGACTTCCCCAGAGCTGTTACTTGCTGGGCTCCTATCTTTGACTCATTTTCTTCTCTCTCCTACAGACACACAGGAGACCTGCCTGCTCTGAGAGCTGCTGCTAGGTTTTCAGAATCAGCCCCAAGAGTAGTTTGTAGTGTTGTGCCAGTGAGTCATCTGACTCTTCATTTAGGTCCCCTTGGTTTCTCAGGCATGGACATACTAAAAAGAAAATGCCTGGAGTTACAGTAAAAGATGGAGATCCCAACTAAAATTCAAGCTGTGCCGACCTTGTACTCTACCCAGATGAGCCTGGGGATTTCTCCTCCATTTATACATACAGAGTTCAGGGGCTGGATGACTCTAAACCTGATTCCTGGCTTTAATATTGCTAGCACTGGACCTTTTGCAAGATTATATTTTGCTATCAAAACCTGGTTTCTGTATCATAAACAATATGTGAATGGCATCCCTTTGTTATATTTTGTAATGACAAAAGGATGTGTATTAGCCAACAAATCTGGAACATAAGCAAATCTTCGGATGTGTTCGTTGGCATCTCTCTCTCTTTTCTTCTGGTTCCATTGTATTTTCCTTAGGCCTAGAAATGATGATTGATGGTTAAGGCAGAGATAGTTCAGTTGGTAAAGAACTTGCTGTATAAATATAAGGACTAAGGCTCAACCCCTAGTGCCCACATACAAACCTGGCAGCAGTAGGGCACACTTATAGTCCCAGATTTTGGGAGGGGAAGCCAAGAAGATCCTTGGGGCTTGCTGGCCAGCCTGTTTAGCCATGTCAGTGAGCTCCAGGTTTGGCAAGAGAGCCTCTCTCAAAAAATAAGACAGAGATTGAGGAGAACTGCCAGGGTTGACCCATGTACATGCATGTACACTCACCGGAACACTTACACACCCAGAGAGACAAAAAAAAATGCTGATGGGAAGTGACAGGAAGAAATGAGGGAGGATCAGGAGGAAAAGAGAAAAAGCAAAGAGTCTGAGCTGGAACTGCTCTGCAAATGGGACTTACAGAGAGCATGGTTGTCTAACTCACTACATCTCCAAGGTTATGAGGTTAAGCAGGATTTATTATTATTATTATTATTATTATTATTATTATTATTATTATTATTATAAAACCTACCACAGGTTTGTCTATTTTCCAGTTCTTCCCTTTACTCATTTAAGAATTATTTTTAAAAACTATTGGTTCTCTATTGAAACATGTTTCTTTTCTGCCATCCTTGAGTCTCACTTGGTCTTTATGAACTCACATGACAGGCTCATGGTCAAAGCTTTTGGCCTTGTTCTAAAGGCACAGGGATCCTGGCCCAAGGAGGCATCTTATTGTAATCAAAGGATGCTTGTGTTATCAGCAAAGTGGTGCCCAGAGAAAATAATACTTGGGGAGATTGATGGGAAAGCACACAAAGGACTCTTCACCTGTGGACTTCTTGGTGACAGGCAACACAGATAGTCTGTGACTGTCTCTTTGTAACAAAAAGAGAGAACATCAGTCCCACGACAGTTTCTGACCCTCTTATCCTTAGACATTTGTGTCTCAGGGAGGAAAAGTCTAGATAATCAGGAAGAGAATCTCCCTCTAGTCTTCTGGGGCATTGGTGATGATGGATTGAGTTGGTTTTCCTGGGAAGATGGTAAAAGGTTTGGGCATTGTAGCCTCGTGAATGAACTACAGAAGACTGTGCATTGGCTATGAGTGTCATTGAAATGCTATTCAGATGTTTAAAGTTTATTCAGAAAGGACTTACTAACTTAGAACATCAACCACTTACATCTTACAGGTAGTTAGACTGTTGGATTGATGAATGTGCTATGACCAGTCATCTTAGTAAACACTAATTTTGTGAAAAGCAGAAAGAGCTGTCTACTTACTTTGGTAGTCGTGCTGAGCCACAAGTGGCACTTCCTGTAAGTTTCCTGCTACTAAGAAACATGGTTAGAGGGGCTAGAGAGATGCTGGGTCAGGTGATAATCTGCCTGCGTTGTAAGTAGGACGATGTGAGCTTTATCCCTAAAACCCACATTTTAAAAGCCTTTATGGCATGCATTTGTAACACCAACATTGGAGAGGCTAAAACAGGCACATCCCTGGGACTCACTGGCCCATCAAGCCTACTTGACTCACTAGCCTACTTGGCAAGCTCCACACAAGATAGACTCTGTCTACAAACCAAAACAAAGAAACCAAAACAGAAAAGGGAGACAGACAACACCCGAGAAATGACAAAGGAGGCTGTCTCAGGCCTCCACACATAGGCATACATACGTACACAGCATGTGCTCACACACATGTGAAAGAATTTACAAAGCAGAAAGTGGAATGGTGCTGCACATTGGGATCACCCAGAGGATCCAATGCCCAGGTCACACACCATGCTAGTGAAACCGGAGTCATTGATAGATGTGAGGACAGGCTCTGTTTGAAAGTATTCAAAATGATTCTAATGAGAAACCTAGTTACACTTTCTAATGTTCTAATACACACCAGAGCTACAGCTTAAAGATGGTATGAGTTAAGTAATGGTGGGCAGATCTATTATCATTTTAAATGACTCAACCAGGACTCTTGGCAGTGATGGATCCTGGGCAATTTGGAAGACAATCAACACTATTTTGATATGTTTCATGAAATATTGTATGAAAAGTCAAATTTGCCTGAAGTGTCAGCACTTCAGGAAGTATAGGAGATAAGCCACAACCTTGATCTTTGAAACAAACAAACAACAACAAAAAAAAACTTCGCTTTTGCCTGTGTTTTCTACTCCAGGCACAGTAAACACCACTAATGATGTGTGAGAGAGGATGAAGATGACGGCAGTAACATTACTACAAATAGCAGCAGCAACTGACATCCACAACATGTCTGCACTGGTCAGCTACTGTGCTAAGCAATGCTCCTTTAGTCATCTAGGCACACTGGGTAAACATTACCAGTATTTCCTTATTACATAAGCTAAGTAAAGAGGTCAAATCACTACCTCAGTTTACAGAGCCAGCAAATGTCAGAGGAGTTTTTCAACCCCCAATATGACCTAAATCTTTAATTTCTTTAGTCAATTTTAAAAGTCTATTTTGGCATCATCAGAAACAAAACGATAATCTCACAATATTCTATTTAAAGCATTTGCTGATGTTAACATGTTCATATTTCTGAGCCTGGCAGAGAACATGGGAACTTGGTGGTTTTAACAAAATATATTAGTAGATGCCACAAAAGTCGGGACACATTTTACTCACTTAGGTAGAAAGGTAACTTACATATAGAGGATATTTTTAGAGGACGTAAAGACTGACGAGAAGCCTGCCAGACAGAAACTAAAGGAAGTATGCCAAAGGGAGTGAAAGACCACACAGACAACAATAAAAGTCTGCAGTGTCTTGACAAAATAAATGCCTAGCCTAGATCACTAATCCTCATGATTTAGTTGAACTGAAATCACTTGCAGGCTTTTTCAATGAACTAAGGAGCCAGCCAAGTCCCAGGGCTTGTGATGAACTGAAAATTTGCATTTCTAGTGAATTCTCATATGCAGCTTTGGACTACTCTGCAGAGAGCTTCTTTCCCAAACCAAAGAACTGTCTGGATGCCCCCCCCACTCCCACCCACACACATTGCTTGTGTACAAACGGGAGAGAGAGGCCAGGGTCAGCAAGTCCCACTCCAAAATTCCCAGTAGACCTGAGGCTTTCTTTGCCTGCAAGGAGTGGTAGTGAAATTTTACTGTTGGTTTTGGGAGCAATTAATACTGAAGCTGTCCAGTGGGAGGAAATGGGAAACCACAGCTTGAGGCTGAGTGGAGGGAACCTAGGATTTTATGGTGTTTCTGTCCCCTCAGTGCCCCTATTCACAGGCGGGTGAGGGCCTGAGGCAAAAGAGTTGAGAAACACTAGTTCTTTTGTTGTGGGAGCGAGGAGGGTGTCCGATTTGCAGGGAAATAATGTTTTCACAATTCCTCCAATTTTGAGGCTGCGTCTGCTGACTACAGTTGAATTTGTATGCTTGTCTCAAGGTGCTTCTGCGGACCTCAGTGTCCACAGACCTAGGAGGGATAAGACGACAGGAGCAAGACAAGCCAGGCTCTGTGGATGCAGCTGGGACGGATGAGAGCCTTGGGAAATCCTTCCACTTCTAATTCAATTTCTATGCTTAGTTCTTATTTTCCAGGATGGAAAAAATCTCGCCTCTGAAAGGTCAGCTTCCAATTGTTGAATCTCCCTCTCAGACCACACCCACCGACTCCCACAAATCCTTGTGGCTCTGAAGGTCAATTCTGCCCAAGAACTGAAGAGCAGGAAGCTTCTGAGCTTCTGAGCAGCAGGTTGCTTTGCCAACTGACAGTCATCAGCTGTGTTAACATTCCTGGCAGGTCACCTCTGTACCCGCCATTATTGGCATGGAGGGTAGGGAGAGGAGGGCATTGGCTCCTAGGAACCAGGAAAGGAGGTGAAATCGAGACATTTGGGTTCTGTGTTTCATCTCTGTGTTCATTTGTGCTGTCATTTCTTTCCGCTCTGCAGAAGACTTATGGGAATTTATCAAAATCTACTTGGCAGTCCCCTGGGGTACTAGACCATTATGGTCCCAGAGACACTTAGTTCAGGATTTTCATTGTCCTACTGTTGAACCAAGAAGGAAGAGTCTGACAATAATTATCCAGAAGACAAATACTGAGAGAGACAGTACAATCGTGGCTCCTTTTCACAAGGGACTGAAACCCTTATTGCTGGGGTTAGCAAGGCCCACACTTTCTTTTCAGAGATGTAGTATTTTTGTCATCATGTCTATTTCACACAAGAACACAATTAGGGGAGATCGCCTCAACAGAGGAAGCTGATTAAGTTCACAGATTTATTGCAAAACCATTTGGGAGTTGTGGAAAATGAGTTTCACTGCTAAGCTACACCTTGAATTATCCAGCTATAACAGATCATAAAATACTCATAGTCTTCCATGTAATTTACTCATTTCAAGAGAGATGCCGAATGCTTCTCCCAGGCTCTTAGTATCTTCCCAAGAGTCCAATGAGTTTATGGGATGGGAGGGTGGGAGTAGTTCTGACCCTGTAGTAGGGTTGGGCAGATAGTGCCATGCTGCCAGGATACATGTCACTATAGAAGACTGTACTTTGCAGAGCTTGCAAGCCAGTGGGTGGGTGAGCCTTGTTTTATTTGAGTCCCATGAAAGCTGTTGTAAATAGAACTGATGGAAATGGAATCCATTTTCAATTGCTACAAAGACAGCATTAATGATGCACTTTTGACCCAGATGCCCAAAGTCCCAGAGAAACACTTCAAAATCCCTGTTTTAATAAGGGTGTCAACACACACAGCTTTGACTTTCATTTATTTAAGACCTTATCTTCCATGTTGTTTCTGTCAGAATACTGTCATTACTAGCTTCTTCAGAAATGGGATTTTATGGTGATAAAGTGCAAGGGTGCCCTTTCATTCAGAATTCTTAACAATTACACAGAAGGGAACAGTTCATAAAACTCTACCTGAACTAAGCATTTTTACTTATTTTATCAAATCAAAATTTCAAGAATACCAAGATGAGCATTATCTCATTCACCATAAGCAAGGGTTGAATGTTGGATTGGTTTATTGAAATGAACAGTTCAAAGTGCATGTTGGCTTCAAATCCATTGTCACTCTCAAGTATATGATCATTAACCACTAAGCTTATCTCCTTTCTGATACTCTATCATGTGACTGCTAATGGACCTTAATTCGACATTGCTTTGTTTTTCTTGTCTGCCTTTCTTCCTTAAAAACAAAACAAAACAAGACAATTGAGTCCATATCTAGCCCTAACAGTTGATCATCTTTTGCTAGTATTTGTTGTTTTTCAGTCACAGAGCCCACCTGATGTCGCATTAGGTAATACCTTCCCCAGAATCCCATTGTCTTCCTGCCTTCCAGGACCTCCATTTCCATAATCACTTCAAGCATGCTCCCTAGGATTCTGGTCTGTATTTGTGTTGGATACACAGAGATGCAAGGGAATGGGCTGGTGGTTGGTTTGTAATCTCTCTTTGGTAAAGTGAATTTGCTCTGCAAAAGTAAGGTATGTAAATCATGATAAAAATGATGTTCAATGCCTAGAGTGTTATGAGATTTACATTTCTTTCCTCTCCTCTTTTCTTTCCTCCTCATTTCTTTCTCCTCATCTTCTTCTACAACACTGTAATTCAGAAATGCAAGTATCACTGTTCTCTCTAAACAAGAACATGAGACCCATGAGTCTCCCTGTCTTGCTGCCTCCCAGTCATCCCTCCGCAAGAGCTGCCAAGCGCAGGGCATCACTGATGTAGAGGCACAGAGAGAGCAGAGCAGCAATGACACATGAAGGAAACACCATCCACGGCTGAAACACAGAGGGTCAAGAGCCTGCTGGCCGGTGCAGATGCAGAAACTTCTTTGTCTGATATTTATATTATCATGATCTTATGGTAAAATTATATAAGAGAAGAAAGATGATTGGGAATAGACAAAGAGTGATTCTGACCTTGAGGTTTAGCTAACCTCAAGTTAACTGTTGACCAAAAGTGGGAAACACACACACACACACACACACACACACACACACACACACACACACACACACACACACTCTTACTTGGGAATCCTGCTGTCACCTAATGACCTTTCCAGTGCAAACACTTGCTCAGGAAATGGGACTTTTGAGGCAGGCAGAGTGAAGATTGCAAGTTATTATCAGTGGCCCTGACATAACAGGGGTAGAGTCAAAAAAAGAAAAATTGTGTGCTCAATTCTGTAACATTTCATGTGGCCCCTGACCTTCCATTTCCCTTCACTTTAGTGAAGTTGACTTCTCAGACAGACTTAGCTGTGTCTAAGAACACATCTGTGACAGGATTAACGCTGCTTTTGCCCCCATGGACAGTTAGGACTAATTTAGTGTGCACCTAAGAGGACTCAGCCCTTCTTTTCTCCATGGGTCAAAGGCCCTGCATGGCTTACTGCTGTTTGCAGAGACTTTTTGTTGTTGCCTCTGCTGTTGATACGCTCTGTGGGTTTTCCCCTTTGACCTCCAGAACAGCCTTAGAAGGTGGAAACTATCATTAGTTGTGGTTTATGGATGAATACGCCGAGTCTTGTGGAGAAATGGATGTTTAAGAACACTAATCTCTCCAGGCATGGCAAGGACATTCAGTTCAGGCCCCAGCATTTTGTGATGTACTCTCCACAGTGAGCTCCCATCCCATCCTCCATGTCATAGGATAACTGAAGGGAGCATGTTTTTCCATAATCATTTTCCTGGATAGATTAGGTATGTTCTGCTACAGAAATTTAAATAGAAAGGAAAATTGTTTGACCCATGTATTAAAAGTGAATTTGTGAGTGTTACTACTAACAACTGTAAGTGGGATCTCCAATGTTGCTGGGGGAAAAAACAAACAAACAAACAAACAAACAAAAAAACCCAAGAGATGAGTTATTTCAGGAGAAACAGTAATTATATGATGATAAATTCTTCTGAATACAATTGCCATGAATACCAATGCTGCCTGAAGCCCAAGCCAACTTAATACAGCTGATGTATTATACTTTACTCTGTTTCTCTACCTTACAAAAATCACTTGAAATTGCTTTTTAGTCATTTTAGTTTTGGAAATAACACACACAGTAAGGCCCTTTCTAAAATTTAGGTTATCTCATAGGAAATAATGAAAAAATTGGGAGACAAGGCCAAGAATATTAGTTGTTACGTGAAAAGACTTTAAAGTGAGGTAGGCGCTATTGAGCAGTAAGATCTGGATGCTGTTCCAAAGTACAGCACTTGTCCATCATAGGAAAGCCCCTGGGTTTAATCCCCAGCACCTTAAGAAACTATTGACTAGTAGAAAGAGATGAACTATCAAGCCACACAAGCAAGGAAAAAAGTTATCCCAATGCCAAGTGTCAGATGCTGTCTGAGTGACTACAAGGATGATACTAGCTCTACAATATTCTGGGACAGGTAAAGCTAGAGAGGGAAAGCATTAGCACCTGCCTGTAAGGAGTGGGAGGTAGGAATGAGGGGTGAGCTGGTAGAACATAGAAGATTTAAGATGTGCATCTCCTTATATATCATAATGCTGACCAAATTCTCAACATGTACAGTTCAGAGGAACCTAAAGGAAACTGTGTACATGTGATGCAATCTAATATAATTAGTTTAATAAAGCATTGGTACTGCCTCATCACTGGTGTAGGAAACCATACACGCAAGTGATATCACTAGGAAAAAATAGAAGGTGTTGGGAAATCGGAGGCATTTCATTGTACTTCCCTTGAGTTTTTCTCGTAAACGTGAATTTACTCAAGGGATTACATTAATTTTAAAAGTTAAAAGTGAAGCTGAAGAAAAGCCCACTGCTTCTCAGGCCCACAGCATCTCTGGAGATGGCATGCCCCTTGTGGGGGGAAAGGAGAATTCTCAAGGCACCCTAACACCTTGGCACTTAGGCTGTGACAACCACAGAGTTTATGAAAGGTCAATTTAATCGTCTCAGTGAGTTGGAAAAGACAACGAAGACTTTGTCCCTAGTAGAATTCACCCCTTGAAGTCCTAGAGATGGCAGGAGATAAAACAATACTCTTTATCAAGGCAGATTAACCAGCAAAGACACGTTTTCTCTCCATTTATCCTATAGGCTTCTAAGGACAATGGCCCTTTTGTCCTTGTACTGGCTGTGGGGGCAAGAGCCAAGATGGAGTCTGATGAGGGTAGGTGAGGTCATTTGCTTCAGATTTCTTACCTGCATCTCCAGTGATACATCTCACTTCAACATGCCTTTCATTGAAGAGCATGCTCTTGGGGTGTAGAGGGATGTGAGCAGCCTTACTGGAGGAGAAGGATAAAATGGAAATCCTAGCTGAAAGGAAATAGAACATGGCTGGGGCACAGTTCGGGCCTGGATGTCTTGAGGGTCGTGCGGCTGCCTTGACCTGGGCCTCTAGCAGGAGCACCCGTCACCAGGATCAGGGCAGGGGCCTCACCAGAGGCTCAGCAGATGAATGCATTTTGGGTCTTGGCTGTAAGAAAAGAACATAGAAAAACAGATCATCCACATCAACATCAGGTTTACCCAGTTGCTGCACTAACGTTCCTTGGCTCAGGGTTTTACAGGCATGTGGGTGCTGAAGTCCTGCATTCTGAACTCTTGCTTGGAATGGGATCTGTCAGCTTGACTTTCCCTTTGCCTTCTTTAGGGAACAATGCTTCAATTTTACTTTGAAGCCACCAGCCTTTCCCCTCCTCTTAAAATCTGAAGGTTGAATTAAATACTTATATTTCACCTAAGGGAATTGAGTACAGCCAGCCAATCAGGGTGCTGTTTTCATTTTTTTTTCTTTTTTTTTCAGAGAACAACACATAATTCATGCTGGACCCATAAAAATCCCCTCCTGGAAACTCAACGGATGGTTTTTAGTGTTCTTTCTGCGAATGACCTGGTAAGCCTAAAGTGGAGGAGCTAGCAGATGGCTCCATGGGTAATATGCTTGCTGCTCAAGTGTGAGAATGTGAGTTATATTTACATCTCTGGAATCAACATAAACACCCATGGGTGGGGTGGCCTGCCTGTAATCCTACTCCTGGAGCTACACAGAAGGAACCAGACGAACCCAGAGCCTCCTGGATAGCTAAACAAGTTGAAGTAGCAAGCTTCAGGTACAATGAAGAGACTCTACCTCAATGAATAACGTGGATAGTGACTAACCAAGACTCCTAGCATCACACACACACACACACACACACACACACACACACACACACACATGCATGCACGTAGACTTAGCTACCATCACAGGGGAAAGTGTGGTACAATTTGTGAAAGAACAGCCTCTGTGAAAATAGTGAACAACATGAACTGGCCAAGCTGGAAGCCAAAGAATTCATTGGATCCTCCCATGAGACCATCAAATTTCCAGAACGTTGGGTACCTGTTGTATTAGACCAATCTACTCTGCTCTATTTTATTGAAGTCTATATTGTTATTCCATATAGTCCTGTCATTCTAGTTAGAAATCAATAGGACTTCATGCATAGAACCTCCAGTCTGATGCTCCTGTACAGAGAGCAAGTAAGCAATTCACAACACCAGCCATCTAAAATAATGACTTGCACTAGTCTGACTTTGGCCAAGACAGCATGTGTCCTTCTGCAGTAGAAGGGAGAACATTTTATAAAATTTATTGATAAACAAACTCTCAAACATGACTGGATATCAGCATTCAATCTCATCCAACAAGCAAATTCTTTTGTGAACAAAAATGATCTCGATGTAGTTACAACTTTCTTCTGTTCTACTTGAAACATGATGAACAATATTTGGAAGAAAACAAAGGAAAAGCTCCACCTTTATTTAGTACCTCCTTCTTAGTTTCTAAGTGTTAGGTTTCATTTATCCATTCCTTATTCTAACTCCTTCTTGAGATTGTTAGCATTTCCACAGCACCTTGTGGTCTTCCTCTCCTAGTTCTCGATGCATTTCCCTGCTACAATCCACAATGCCATGGAAAACCCAGACAGAGCCCCAAGGTCTGGTAGAGCCTTTTGTTTCACAGTAAGTATTCACTGAGTCATAAATACATGATAAACATCACCATTGAGTCCTAGGTGTTTGTGGAAGTGGGCTTTTGTCATTAGAATATATAGAAAGAAGACACAAAGTCATCAAACATATCACCCATTTTCACTTCACAAGACCCTCCTTCCAGCTTGACTTCCTGTTCCTTTAAGCACATCCTTGCCTGTATTGTGACATAAGGAAACCTCTGTCTCCCATTATAAAAGTTAGTTACTGTGATGATGCATCACTGCATTTTTCTCACAGTAGGGATGACAAAGGAGTGGAGGCTGACTTACTTCTCCTAAAGGTTCTGTGTCTTTAAAGTGATATAGCCTGTCTTATTGATATGTGTGTTAGGCTAATGTATTTTATGCACACAATTTTTTCTTCTGTAATTGAAAGTAAGTTTAAATTTTTAATTAAAATACAATTAGATCATTTCTCCCTTGTAAGGATTCAGGCATTATGCTGGTCTGCCCTGTCACCTGGCAGAATGCACTCAGGCAGTACCCTGGTCAGCCCAGGGCTCCATGATTGTTTAGTCTTAACGAAGGTGCAAAGGACCCCTTTAAAAGGCAGACCCTGCCCACTTAAGACAGGACGTTTTCTGTCTTCCTTTTCTCCTCTCTCTCTCTCTCTCTCTCTCTCTCTCTCTCTCTCTGTGTGTGTGTGTGTGTGTGTGTGTGTATCTTTACCTCTTTTCTCTTTCCTTCCCCCATCCTGCCTCTATTAAAACTTCTTACTTAAGCTCTGTCTGCCTGCCATGTTTGTTCCTCCACCTGGACAACCTTGCCTGACATGTAATCCACCAAGGTTCCCCACATGCATTATTATGATAACAGCCCTTCCTTTTCCTCCCTATAGGACCTCTCATGACCCACACTCAAACACATGGCCTTTTCTTCATTTAACCATTAATATTGAACAAATGTACACACATATGTAAATGCATAAATATATAAATACAATCTGATGGCTCCAAGAAACACACCTTAATATCAAGGGTAGATAGCACCTCCAAATAAAAGAATGAAAAAAGATATTCCAAGAAAATGGACCTAAAATAGTCAGCCAGCATAGCCATTTTAATATCTGACAAAATAGATTTCAAACAAAAAATAATAGAAAGATATAAGGAAGGTCACTACATAATATCAAATGAAAAATTCACCAAGAGGATATTGAAATTCTTAATATCTATTCACCAAACACAAGGGTGTCCAAGTTCATAAAAGTTAACACTATTGTAGATTAAATCATGCTTAACTCTCCCATAGTGATAGTGGGTGACTTCAATATTCCACACCTGACAATAGACATGCCTTCTAGACAAAAACTAAACAGAGAAATTCTGGAGCTAACTGATGTTGTAAGCCAAATAGTCCTAACAGGTATCTACAGAACATTTCATCCAAATACAAAAGAATATATTCCATTTCAAATTGTACTTCTGAGCTATAGAATAAAAACAGCAAGGTATTGGCATAAAAACAGAAACTCTGATAGACTTGAAGAACCATAAATAAGAAATCAGTCCCCATGCCCAGCAGTAGATGGCCAACACAAACTTAATAGCATCTTTTGAGGTCTTGTGTCTCATAATGTTAAGTCAGGAACATTTTTGTTTTGTTTTTCCTATCTCACAGGTCCTTTGTGTATATATTATGACTTCCAGTTTTGGGATCTTATGAGAAAGGGTACAGATCCAGAGGGGAAGTGGGTGGGGAGGAACTGAGAGGAGGGGGAGTTGAGAAGCCATAATCAGAATAGATTGTATAAAAAAAAAATCTATTTTTGATAAAAGAAAAAATTTAAAGATAACATAAAATTATAGGATGAAACAAAATAACATACATAACTTAAAGAAAAAGAAATTTGATGATAAATGGATGAACTAGAAGATATTATACTAAGAGGTAACTCTCCCAGAAAGACAAATGCTACATGCTTTCTTTTGTCTATTGGGTTGCTCTGAATTTTCAGATTTAAAGATAGAACTTGGCTTAACAGCAGAAGCCAAAAAGGGTCCATGGGAGGAGGAGAGAAGAGGGAGGGCTGGAGAGGGATAGTAGGACTCTGGTCCTACTATAAAGGGGCAAGTCAGAAATGCGAGGAGGCAGGGGTTACTGGGAAGGGGAGGATGTTTGAAAAAGCCACAAGGACATGTTGCTTTAAAACCTCACTTAAACATATACAGGCACACGCACGCATATATATGCATGAATCAATAATAATTAAGGGAGAGGGACTTGTCATTGAGGGCACAGAAAGAGGTGGAAGGGAGAGAGGAACGGGGTAAATAATGGAAATATAGTACCTGTGTATGTGTTTCACAAGAGAATAAAAAATAATAAAAATACAAGTTAGAGTTAGTGAAATATGGTGCTGTTACTTGATATAAACCATGTCAAGAACCAGTAATCATAATTGAAGAAGTATGTTTAGGTAATTCCATGATATTGGGCTTTTGGCCCTAATATCAACCTCAGAGAACACATAGGATCCTTTAGGATCCACTATATTTCCTTGCTGACTGCTTATGGTAACAGATACACATTGTGCCATCGAGGGAGGTTTAGACAATTTTTCAATGTCACTTCGATTCTGAAGTGACAAAGCCAAGATCTGACTTTCATATTTTTAATATGAAATTGTACTCTGCCGCCATCTGTGCAACACACTACCATCCACACAAACACAGGCGCAGAATCACAAATATCACCAATGATCCTTAGCATGTGCTGTGTAATAAGGCACACAGGAAGTGATAAAACACTTCCCCTTGCCCCTCACCTGCCCCCCCCAGCCTGCAAGATTGTAAAGTAGAGCAAAGAAAGACTCTCACTCTTCTATCCCAAGGCTGAGTATTAACAACAATCCTCAGGTGGTGACCGGAAGGTCAGGGGTCAATTCACTTTGCAGCTTGGCATAGATCATTCAGTTGGTCATTTTGCTTCATGGTTTCTGGGGAATTATCTATACTACATACTTGTGTTGTCTTAGAGGACTCATGATAGGTAGGTTCATGAATTCTTTCCTTTCTGTTCTTTTCTCTTTTGTCCCAACAATCAGAACATTGCTTCTTGGCAATCATTCTGCAGTAAATTAATATTACTTCCTTCACATGTTTGTGCCTCATAGTATGGAAGAAAGGAATATATGCATTATGCATTTGCTCTATGTCTTATCAAATGCAAAAGATTGTATTATTCAGCTGCTGCCCTATGAAGTCATGCTTGGGTAATTGTTTTGCTTTTAAAAATAAGAAACTGCAGCCATCTCTCAAAGTTTTCGGGGAATTAGTTTCACCTACATGAAAACTAAAACCCAAAGGTAACTGAGTGCATTGGGTAAATGGGATGATGTTTGCATAACCCATACAGACCCTTCTGTGCACCTTGGAACAACACTTTATACAATTTAAACACTAGATATGTTCATTTGTTTTGCTTTCTTAAAAACTTTATTATTTAGGGAATGATGACAGAGGAAAAGGTGTGCAGATACAATTTAGTTTTAGGATTTTAAATCCAGGGTTTGTTGGATCTGAGGACATAGAGGGCCAACTGAAATTGCCAAGGAGCTGTGAGCTTACATTCAAATTAGGAGTCCAGTAGCAAAACACCTTTAATGTTGCCAATGCTGCTTATAAACTTTATGTCATATGGATAAGGAATCCATGAATTTCTCATAACATAAAGGTAGGTAGTTGCAGATGAGTGTATATGCATGTGTGTGTGGTAAGCTTCTGCATGTGTGTGTATGTGGGGGGGGGGTGACATGGTTTGTTTGTGTAGACATTGTCTTTCCTGGCCAGAAAACCCCAGGGATCCTCCTGCCTCTGCCTTTCCAGGGATGAGATTAAAAAGTGAACTCCGCCACACCTGGACATTTTATATAGCTTCAGGGATTGAGAAGAGACTTTTCCAATGGAGGTATCTGGCCAGCCTCTAGAGCAGCTTTTATTGTTAGGATGTGGGTTTGAAACTATCACTTAAATACATCTCACACTCGGAGAGTGTCATTTAACAATTCAGTCCAGGCATTTGGAAACAAGAAGGGGACCCCTGACATTTCCAGAACTTGTGACACTCCAGGCTTAGACTCAGCTGACCATCTGTCTCAACTGACTGTGAATCATTGTCTAGGCAAATATCTTGCATCAGATAAGAATGTATGTCTGAATACATCTACAAAACAACTCCCACACCTAAGACTCAGGGAACATTGTGGAAGATGGGATAGAAAGATTGTGAAAGTCAGAAGACTTGGGGTTTTGGTATGAGATTGTCTCATAGAAATAACAGGGGCTGCATACATAAAGTCTCACCAACATGACTGCCTAAACATGAACTGAACAAAGACAACACCAATAGACATGTCCAACTGGACTAGGGTTGGGAGAGCCCAAGAGGCCTCCAACCATACACAAAGAAAAAAAAAAAAACTACAGTCAACTAAGGAATGCTAAGAGCGAGAAATAGATTTCCTCTAGGAAGAGGACACCAGTTGGTTATCTAATACCAAATACCAAATAGTTACCCCTGAAAACAGGTTAAAAAGTAACATTATACAAACTGAGTAGGTTATATTTAGAAATATATATATGTATATATGTATATATGTGTATATACATATATACATACACACACACACACACACATCTAACAACAATTACTGAAAAATATTAGTTAAAATTAATTTGGAAAAGGGCAAGGAGCAGTATATGGGAAGATTTGGATAAAGGGAAGGGAAGGAGGAGTTGATGTAATTATATTGTATGCAATTCCAATACTGAAAGGGAGAAAAAAGACTATACATCTGCACTTTGACCCATCATCTCAAGTGTCAAGTGTCGGTGTCTAACCCCACCCCCTCCACCCTACACACGAAATCCTGTTTGCATTTGCATTCTTTTAGTCTTGCTACCCAATTAACCTCCAAGTGTTACTAATTCTGCTTGATTACTAGCTCTACAATCTGTTTGCTGCCCCACCCCAGCCACCCTTACTTCCAGTCAGGACCACGGCCTTCCTAAATGATTGCATCAGCCTCTACGTGAGTTACCTGATCTTTTTTGCCTTTGGCCCTGCTGCTTGTTAAGTGAAAAGTCTAATCATATCACTCTCTGGCTTAATCTCTTCAATGGCTTCCTGTAGCTCTTCAGATAAAGCCCCAAGTCCATTGTACAGCTAGCAGGCCCTGCAGGAGGGGCCTCGTTAATTGTCTGAACCCTCATGTCCCTCTCCTCCATTTCTCTGCGTCAGTCAAGTAAAACTAATTTCAACAATTCCAGTGCCCCAATTTCAGACTCTTATACATGTGTAAAACACCCTCCCTCTTCGAATCTATAGCTAGGTTTTGCATCCGGATGATGGCTTGCTCTGCTCCCAGGCTAGTTCCATGTCTCCTATTGTAGGACTGCTTTCTTCTCTAGGATTATCCTATCCAGCCTTCAACTTCTTGGGAGCAGGAACAGTCTCATTCTCTGCTGTACATCAGAATACACTCTTTTCTAGTCTCTATATCTACTTGGTCAGTGATTTCCCCTTGCTATGTTTTGTTTTTGTTCTTTACTCTTTAGGCCTTTTCGAGGGACCCACTACCCAGCTCCCAAACAAATCACACACGGAGGCTTAGCCTTAGTTAGGAATACCCAGCCTTAGCTTGGCTTATTTCTTCTCAGCTTTTCTTGATCTAAATTATCCCATCTACCTTTTCCCTCTGGACTGTTATCATTCTTATTTCTGTATAGCTTTCTTTCACTCTTATCAGTGTCTGGCTGGGTGGCTTGTGGCTGGGTGGCTGGGTGGCTGGGTGGCTGGGTGGCTGGGTGACTGGGTGACTGGGTGACTGGGTGACTGGGTGGCTGGGTGGCTGGGTGGCTGGGTGGCTGGGTGGCTGGGTGGCTGGGTGACTAGCCCCTAGCATCCTCCTCTCCTTGTTCTCTTATTGTACCCTTCCTTGTTTCTCCTATTTATACTCTCTGCCTGCCAGCCCCACCTATCCTTCTCCTGCCCCACTATTGGCCATTCAGCTCTTTATTAGGCCATTAGATGTTTTAAACAGGCAAAGTAACACAGCTTCACAGAGTTAAACAAATGCAGTATAAACAAAAGTCACACACTTTAAAATAATATTCTATCACAGTCCTTTGTGTTGTCCCTGGGTTTTGTTATTATCAACAGTGCTGTGCATATCCATGTGCCTAACTCCTACATATATACAAGATTTTACTGTAAACATTGAGTTGTAGGGTAGATGAATAATGAACTCGGAGATGTTGATTTTAAATCCATTGAAGTAAAACCTATTTTTACTTCCATTAGTGACATATGAAAGCTTACGGATCCACATCCTTGGTGGTACTTGGAGTGGACAGACTTCTCATTCGGGCCATCTATGAAAGAGTATCTCATGTGACCTTGTATTTCTCTGATCATGAATAACATTGAACATTTCTCCATGGATTTATTATCTATCTTTTATTTCTATACATTTTTAACAGTTCTAATTTCTGCCCATTTTTTCCTGCTTATTTGTCCTATTCTCATGGGTTCCTAGGAATTGGAACATATATTGTTATGTGATCATTGAAGATTTTTGCTACAGTTGGTACCTTGCCTTTGTGATAGCTTCAGAGTGTCCCAGCCAGCATACAGCAAACAAATGACATTATGTACATTTATCTGTCTTTAATAGTTACTCTTCTTTGTGTATAATTTTCCCACTTGGGAGTGCCCCTTCCCCAAGTGTTTTTTTGAGACAGGGTTTATTTTTGTATAACACCCTTGACTGTCCTGGAAATCATTTTGTAGATCAGGATGGCCTTGAACTCAGAGAGATATGCCTGCCTCTGCCTCTGCCTCCTTGGTGCTGGAATTAAAGGTGTACACCAAACTGCTTGGGAGTGGTTTACTTTTTAGGAAGGTAATACAAGCTTTGCTTTCAAACTATACTTGAATGAAAATGAGATTTTAAAAGGGAAAACTATCTAAAATATTATGAAGGAATATGACAAAATTTTCATTAAACTCCATATTGTGCAAGACACTGAACTATATTTTATTCAGGGCATGGTACCTTTGATGCACAAAATATTTAATTTCCTGGTAGTCCAATTTCTCTAATTTTTTTATCATTGCCTATATATTTTGTAGCCTATCTAAAAATGTTTACTAAATCTAACCACAGGAAGCTTCTGTTTTCTGTTTTTCTTTTAAAAATTGATTTGTTTTTGATCCATTTTCAGTTCAGCTTAGTATAAAAAAAAATAAACCTTCATATGGATGAGTTTTCCCAATATCTTTTTTTTTAAATAAACAGTCTTAGCACTTTTGTAAAAGTCATTTAACTATGTGTGTTTGTGTGTGTGTGTGTGTGTGTGTGTGTGTGTGTGTGTGTGTGTGGACTTACAAAGTCATGAGGACAACTCGATGTGTGTTTCCATAGGTACAATCCACCTTTCTATTTTTTAAACAGTGTCTCTCACTGGTCCAGAAATTTTCAAGTAGCTAGCTGCATATCTAGTGAACCCCAGGGATCCACCTGTCTTCACCCTCCTGGTGCTGGGATTACAAGTATATGCCACTCCATCTAGCTATTTTTCAGTGGGTTTGGGTGAGTGAACTCAGATCCTATGCTTGTGAGGCAAAGAGTTATTTCTGAACCCTCTGTCGTACGTAGTTAGTACATATTCAATTGTCTTTATGCTTGTAATGGTTACTCTGCATTAGTCATAAGTTTTGATATCAGGGCTAGGGTTAGATGGGATTCCTCCAGCTTTGTTCTTTTTCAAGGCTATGTTAACTATTCAGTATTTTCCAGAGTCCATCTGAGGTTTTAGGGTGCTTTCCAATTCTTACAAAGAAGGTCAAGGAGATTTTGATTGGAGATGCAGAGACTTGTAGTAACATTGGTTAGTGTGGGCATTTTAAAAACACTAAGTTTTTCAATCCAGGAACATGGATGTACTTCAAGTTTTAATCTTTATTTATTTCTTCCAGTAATTTTTACTGTCCTTCATGTCTTTGGTTGATTATTAAATAATTGATTCTTTTCAATGTTAATGAAGTTCTTTTCACAATGTTTCTTTCTAATTGCCCATTTTTAGTATATGTAGAAAGGTGTCTGACTTAGCCTTTTCATAATGGTTCTTTAGCTAGCCCCTTTGCTGAACTGATTTATTAGTTCTAGTGAATTTGTTGTTTTTAATTTTTCATAGCGCCCATAGAGTTTCTATATAGAAAAATTATGTCACCTACAAACAGATACAATTTTACTTCTCCTTCCTTACTAGGGATATGTGGTTTTTCTCTTGTCTAATCTTAGAAAAAGTTGTAAGGTTTTGGCCACTGGATGAGGTCCTGCTCATGAAGTTTTTAAGCATAGTGTTTACTATGCTAACATACATTCCTTGTAGGCCTAGCCACTGAGTGTTAGGATTACAAAATGCTAAGTTTAAAAGACTCTCAAATGCCTTTTCTCCATCAATCGAGATTATCATGAATTTCTTTTCTCTTCTGCCAATGTAATGTTTCATATATTGACACATCTTTGCACTCTATGAATTAATCCTACTTGGCCATAGTGTACAGATCATTTAATATGTTGCTGACTTCACTTTGCTAGTATTTTACTAGTAATTTTTGTATTCATATTTCAAAGGAATATTGATCTATACTTTAATCATGGGGTGTCTTTCTCTTACTTCGATGTCAATGAAATGGTCTTCTAGGATGTGTCTAAAAATTCTGCTTCCTTTTCTGTTTTGTTTGTTTGTTTTAAAAAGTTTGAGGAGTATTTGTGTAATTCTTCTTTCAGAGTTTGGTGTCATTCAGGAATATAGCCATCAGATCCAGAGCTTTTGGGGGGATTTTTTTTGTATTTCTCATTCAATCTCCTACCAAGCAAAAAGATCTATTCAATTTTAGATTTTGTTCTTTATATTTCTTCACGATTTGGTAGGTTTTATATTTCTAAGGTTTTTTCCATTTGATGTGGGTTATCTGGTTTATTGGTAGCCCTTTGTTTTCCTTGTGGAATCACTAGCAATATCCTTGATTTTATTTCTAACTAATGTAATTTGAGTCTTCTCTGAGTCTGTTGAGCTAAATGCTTGTCAGGCTCGTTGATCTTTTCAAACGATCATCTTTGGTTTCAATGACTTTTTTCCCTCTCTGTTTTTTTTTTTTTCCTGTTCTCTGTTTTATCTCTGTTCTAATCTTTATTATTTCCTTTCTTCTGATAGCTTTGAGTTTGTTCTTTCCTAGTTTCTTAAGTTTTAAAATTAGATCATTGATTTAAGGTTTTTCTTGTGAATATAAGCACTTATAACTATGAATTTTCTCCTTGTTGCTTCTACTGCATTCAAGAAGTTATCATATATTCTATTTTCATGTTCATTCATGTCTGCAGCAGTCATGTGTGTTTAGTAAGTCTTTCTTTTGTTTTGTGATATCTTTGAGACAGAGTCTCATTGTATAGTCTTGACCAGGAACTTCTTCACATTAGCCTCAAAAATATAAGAGATCTGCTTATATCTGCCTCCCAAAGTTCGGGATTAAGGGAACATTCCACCATGCTTGGTGGTTTTGTTTTTGTTTTTTGCTGGATCTCAGAAGCTAAGCAGGGTCAAGTTTGATTAGAACTGAATGGGATATTTCCTATAGAGCCATTTTCCCCCTTCAGTGAGTTTTCCTTTGAATAGTCTGAGATCCCAGAGTTACATATATAAATGGTTGTAATGGGTGCATATACTTGCTGAGTTTTCATTAACATAAAGTATCCATCTTTCTCTTGTCTCGCTTGAAATCTCCTTTTTCTCATATTGGTATACCCATTTCCCTCTTTGGGTAGTCATTTACACTTCCCTTCATTTTACTTTCAATCTGCTTGTGTCTTCAAACCTAATGTAAATC